>PJEM01000186.1:449002-606893 GCA_004023845.1 Helogale parvula | reverse complement strand
ATTTAATGCATCCTTACGACATGTTGGATTTGTGTCTCTTCCCCACTGGACAGGGAAACAGCGCCTGGGACAAATACACGTGATATTGCCTATCTGGCCCCAAGCGTAGCTCCTGCACATAGTAGGTGCTGATTAAATATATGACAAATGAATGAATGAACCATTTTTGTGGAAATACACCATTACATTTGTGGTTATAGGTCAGTGAGGTCAGGATTTGGGGATTACAGCTTGTGGTCAACATCAGTCATTTCCTGGCATCCACTTGCTCTTCTGACTTGACGACAGCTCTGAATTCTATTTGGGAATCTGCGCGGTTCTGGGATCATATACTTAGCCTGGCTCCAACAATTACTTAAATATTCACCATTGAGAAAACTGATCTGTTCTTGTGGTTTCGACTGCTCAAAGGTGCAATTTCTCAATTAAATGAGTTATTGGGATTCCCTAAAAGGCTCCAGGGCCCTCCTATTTTATCATCTTCATGTCACGAAGGTGCCGGGTGACTTCTCTGGCAATATTTCTGTCATGTTTCCTGGCAGGACTATTTAGAAGTGTCTGGGCGATTGCCCAGTGCTCTAGAAAGAGCATAAGCAACAACTTGGCACATGTCAGACTGAAACATGCCTAACACCACAAGGAGATGCAACAGATAAGAATAAAACTGGAAAACCAATGTGGTATTAAACGAAATCTAAACAGTATCTCTCCTGTGATATTTTTGCACATACCAAGCAAAAGGAAATGGCTGTCTGGCCAAGAGAGAGAAATGCTGTGACATGCCCCATCCATTTTTCAAAACACTGACATGATTTGTCTTTTTTCGGAAAATACAAATAGTTCATTATAAACGCTGGGGACATTTTACAAATGTATATGAAAGAGAAGGGTCACCCAAAACAGTACACAAAGTAGCCGCTGGTAATGTTCTGATGCACTTCCTGTCAGAAGTTTTTACATATGTAATACTGAAGTATATTTTCCTTTTCAAAATCCAGACGTATGTTTCTGTAGGTCACTTGTGTGCACACGGGACCCCAAAGAGCGGTTTGCATAACCTTCCATTTTGCAAATGTGCTGTGACTTATAGGAAACTCTCCTACTGGTGAACTGTTGGTGTCTAAGTTTTTACGGTTGTAAATTACCTGGTGGTGAGCACACTGGATATTAATCTTCATGAGCGTCTGCTCAAATCACAGGTCAAACTCTCCTCCTGTTTGGGTCCTCTCTCACTTTCTCAAGGACACTTCTGCTCCTCAGAGCTCCCACTTGAGAATCCGGGCTGTCGGGGTGCAGACACTCTTTAGTATTTTCCATCCTGCACAAAGCAAAACCCTTCTCACCCCAGACCCTTCCTAACTGCCCTCTCTGCACCGGTGATGGCTTCCCTTTTGTCTGGTCCTGGGTTCAGCCTCCACTTCCTTATCTCATGTTTACTGGCATGGGCTCTTGTAGGGTGTGGCCCCGCCCCTCAGGGAAAAGGGCTTTTTCAAGGTGACTACCTGTCTGTGCAAGTGTCTGTGCATTTCTCTGTCCTCACTTGTCCTTGACCTTTTGGCACCATCTAGTCGAGCGTACTTTCCTTCCAGAAAGAGTTCCATCTTCTGGCTCCCACGATACCAACTCTTTGGTTCCCTTACTTCCACATTCTTTAGTGGCTCGTCTCCTTCAGCTTGCGCAGAAATGGTGGGGGTACCCTAGGGCCAAATCTCGGACCTCTTCCCTTCTCCACCTTGCGTGGGTCATCTTACTTCTCCCAGGACTTTAACGACCAGCGACATGCCTCTCCAGGCCAGCCCTCTCTCCAGACTCACTGCCTACCTGGTACTTCCTCTGGAAGTCTGTTAGGCATCTCTAGCCTAATGCTACTAAAACAAAAACACTTATTTTCTCCATGTCTTCAAAGCACTTCTGTCCTTCCTCTGGCCTTCTGCATCTCAGGAAATCCCATGATGACTTGCTGTTCTTTTAAGGCAAAAACGTAGGACTCATGCTGATTTCTGTGTTTCTCACTTTCACATTCAACCCACTATGAAGTTCATGTGTCTGACTCCAAAATATTTCTGAGTTCAGTCTGTGTCTCCGTCTCCACTGGTTGTTTCCTTATCTAAGCCTTCACCATATCTGGCTTGGATGACCTAGATGACATCAGGATGACCTGATGTCTTGTCCTTGTGTGACCCGTTCTCCATGCATCACCTGAATGGGCTCCTTGCCAGCCTCCAAGCATCTACCTTGCATGGTGTCTAAGCCACCTGCCTTCTGCTCTCTGTTGGGGCTCACCTCCTACTGCTCCAGCCGCCGGGGCTGGCCTGCTCTTCCTCTGCACTCCACCATTTCTTACCCGAGAGTCTTTGTGTTTGTTGCTTCTCCTTCCCGGGACATTCTGCTCCCTATCTTCACATGACCGCCTCCTTCCCACCACCCAGGACTCAGCTCAAATGTCACTTTACAATTTAAAGTTGGTTCTCCCTTCACATGTCAACTCCAGAGTCTGAGAAACTTGCACGTATGCAAATCACACGCAAAACAAATTAAAAAAAAAAACCCAGATAAATGCCAGGTGGAAAGTGCAATGGGATAGTCCAACAGAAGGAAAAGGAATGGACAAAAACGGGGGCATCAGCCTGGTTGGACCTCAAATCATAATGATGAGTATAAGAAAGATGTCACAGGGATGCATGTGGCAGTGAGTTAACCCACACAGCCGACAGATGTATTGTATGGGGAGATAGCCACATCCATGGTAAAACTGTAAAAAGCATGGGAATGACTAACAAAGTATTCCGGGGGGAGGGGACGGTTACTTCCTTTCTGTGGAAGCTTCTGAAGTGTCTCTGAACTTGGACAGTTAGGACAATGTCTATACTTTATTTTTAATCTCTAAGTTGCATGTTTATACTTTATAAATGCTTTTGAATTCATGGTGGTTTTTTTTTGAAAAAAAGTTTTTTTTAATGATTTCTTTGTAGTGAGACTGAATCCCATGTGGGGCTCCACACTGAATACGGAGCCTGCTTAGGATTCTCTATCTCTCTCTCTCTCTGCCCTGCCTGCATGCTCTTTCTTAAGAAGAAAGAAAGAAGGAAGGAAGGGAGGGAGAAAGACAAAAAGGAGGGAGGGAGGGAGGGAGAGAGGAAGGAAGGGAAGAAAGAAAGAAAGAAGGAAAAGCAAAGCAAAGCAAGAGCAAGATGGGACTGTAAAGCACCGGAATTATTTTTTCCCTATAATTATAATAATGATGTGTATTACGCTCACTCTGTATCTTGGCTCCCTCACTGCTCAGTGAAAGAAGTGGACTTGACCTCTTTCTGTTCTTACATTCTGTCCTTCAGCAAAGAGTAGGCTGGCTTGAAGGGACCTTGAGAGGAATCTGCTCTATCTCCATGCTTTCCAGAAAATTGCCAGTTAATTAAAACCAGTCCAGGCAAAAGTGAACCAGTTTGATTTTGAAATCCCACCCTCCCTCTGCCCAGGAAGAAATTACACAGCCTTGTTATATAATTAACGTTAAATATCTGGAAACTCTTCCTTCTGACCTACACAGATGGTTTATACTTTGGGGCCACTTTTCATACAATGAGACAACGCGTTCAAAGTTGAAAATTTGGGGCAGACGAAGTCTAAACGGAGAAATGCCAGGGCTCCCCACACCCACGTGGAAATCGATGCCCGTTCCTGGAGCGACAGGGCGGAGCTGCGGCGGGCAGTACGCGTGTGGAGAGGGACGCGGGCGAACAGGCCCTTTGGCCGAATCAAATCCCCATCGAGTCAGTGGTACAAATGCAGTGTTCGGGAGTCTCTCAGAGGCGAACCTGCCTGGTGCACCTCGATGTTCCTATATGACAGGGACGCACAGCCCCGTATGTGTCCATATAAATATTTTCTGATAATGTGGAGGAAACATTCCGTTTCTCGTGGCCCGCAGGACTGCACTGCACTTGAAATCAGGTTGACTAGGGCTAAATTTAATCATTGTGTGACCCGACTGGGTACATGCAACCTGGCGTATTGAATATCCTACTTCTTGTTGTTTTAATTCTCAATTTCATCTGGTTATTTCCTCAGGGACCACAGAGCAATGGTCGGCAGCAAAGTAATGAAATGTGGTAAATGTGGTTAAAGAGAAATAGGGCTAAAAATACTTTCCTTTGTTTCATCTCAGCAGCCCCCTATGCAGCGTGGCTTGCTTTATTTTACCAAGTCCTAAAGCAAGTTCTGAGGAGGAAAAAGGCAAGTTGAATTTATCGCCGTGGGAGATGCGGGGCCTTCTCAGCTTTATAACACAGGAGCTCTTTGCTTTGTAGATATGCCGTCAAAGTCTGGGTCATAACCGTTACCTGCTGTTTATACTGGGGCCCCAGGCAAGCTCGCTCAAGTTCGCGGGGACCTCCTGAGCTGGGAGATGGCACGGGCGGCAGGGACCGGCCAGGCCTGTGACATCTTCATCATCCACAGGCATTTGGGTGACATCAGCACAGTATGTGGTTAACACCAAATGGACTCAGGATCTCTGAGAACACAGGCCTTTCTGCTTCTGAGAGAAGCCTACCCTGGTTTCTCAAATTTAAAAAAAAATTTTTTTAATGTTTTTAATTTATTTTTGAGAGAGAGACAGACAGACAGACAGTGTGAGCAAGCGTGGGTCAGAAGAGAGGGAGACACAGAATCCAAAGACGTGCTCCAGGCTCTGAGCTGTCAGCACAGAGCCTGACACGGGGCTCGAACCCACAAACCGTGAGATCATGACCTGAGCCACAGCCAGACGCTCAACTAACCGAGCCACCCAGGCGCCCCAACCCTGGTTTCTCAAATCGTTCTCCGTGCTGTGCGCTGGGAGGATTTGGGGTGCTGGCCTCGCCCGGCTAAGTGTGATTCTCAAGGAGCACAGGGGGGAGGGGAAGGGTTCCTCTCCTACACCCCTCAGCTCTGGAAGGCCTTTTCCTAATGCAGCTCCAGGCACCCCTGCCAAATCCTGCCTCCATTAGAGACTCACGGGGTGGGGTCACAAGCGTTCTAAAGGTTACACCGGGGCGTGAGGCAGAGGAAAGAGTGAGAAGCGCGGATTGAAGAAAGGTGTGGAAGCATTGCGTGCGTTTGCAGATCACTGACACTCATGACAAGGATCACGTCTCCGTGTCTTCTAAATCCTTCTTTGGTATCACATGTTAAAAGAGTCTTGCAGGTCGTGAAGCAGTGCGGTTCACCTGAGAGATTGCTGCACCGGGGGCTCCGACCGTCCAGGCCAGTGGGTCCGCCTTGAAAAAGCATTGAAAGGAAGAATGAAATATTAACTATAGCAAAAAAAAAATCCTTAAACAATATGGTTGGATCTTTTCTGGTTTTGAACTTCACATGATTGGAAGCTCTTTCCCACCTCACTTCTTATCATGTTAGTAAGATTCCTGAAGGCCGTGACTAACAGTAATGATATGAAATCTTATTTATTTACAGTCTGTTTCTGGGCTCTTTTGTGTCAGTGGCTTTGTCAACATGAGCACCAATACCATGTTTTTATTATTCTGGCTTTGTAGAAATCTTGCTGCCTGGAGAGAAAGACAAAAACTTCTCGCTCTTCTTGTTTTTCTGAGTCTTTGTTTCTTCTTGACTTCTGCATGCCCATATCAGTGAACAAGCTGATCAGGTTCTAAAAACAAACCTGTGGAGGTTTGGCTCAAAATCACAACCGAATCTTTCCATTGTCGAGTTTCCAATCTATGAACAAAGCACAGGTCTCCGTTTAGTTTGATATTCCTTGCTATCATTCTAAAACCTTTTGTTTTCTCCCTCAAGTTTTTGGTATTTCTGGCACTTTTGTATTTGATATTATTTTAAGTGGAATTCGCGGTTTGGGCTCTCCTGGATCACCTTGGTGAGTCTGGGCTGAGATCCAATGGGGTGTGTGTCCCCCCTACTCTTCTCACACTGCGGCAGTGCACCCACAGCCCTGGGGGCGGGGACTGCTGGCTCTCGTCCACACTGAGCACCGTTTCAGGGTCCCAGCAGAGCACGTCCACTGCAGAGTGAGGGGGGCATGTCCGCTAGGCTCCCCGCCTTCGGCAGGCACTGGGTGTTTCACATTTCTGTTCCCCTCACTCCTCCACGTCATCAAAACACAGCTCTGGCTCTAGGTGGCTTACCGAGTGTCTTGAGAACAAACGTGATTTTGAATCCTCTGGTCTCTTAGCCTTTATGCTGGTAATGCCTTGTGTCATTTTGGTTCTTGAATGTTTCTGTGAACTTAAAAAAAAATGTAACTAGCATTATTGGTTGTCTTCTGTGACGGGTTTGGCTTAAATAACGTAGCCTGCCATTATTGAAAACAGGAACTCCAACAGAGAAGCTAGTTTTCAAAGTCTGACTCAGACCAAAGCAAGTGCACTGGGTGCAGAACTGAAGGGAAAGAGTGTAGGGGGGACTCTCTGCGTCGTAAAGGTGCCGTACGTGTTTATCTCCCTATGTCAGCGTTGGTATGGAGCAGAACTACAAATGGATTTGGAAAAAAAATCCACATTTTAAAGAAAACTTTTAATAGTTTAAACAGTATGTTTATAAAATTCCATTATACTATTAAGTTAAATGATTGTGTTCACATATGTTCCTTTTTTCCTTTTTAATTTTTTTTTAATGCTTATTTATTTTTGAGAGAGAGACAGAGACAGAGTGCGAGCAGGGGAGGTGCAGAGAGAGAGAGAGGGAGACACAGAATCCAAAGCAGGCTCCAGGCTCCAAGCTTGTCAGCACAGAGCTGGACGAGGGATTGAACCCACGAACTGTGAGATCACAACCAGAGCCCAAGTCGGATGCTTTCCTGACTGAGTCCCTCAGGCGCCTTGACGTATGTTCCTTCTAAGCATATACCCAAGATTCTACTTTAAGGCAGCTTAACTCATGTTTTTCAGAGATTTAAATATTTTATTTCTAAATTATGTTAGTGATAAGTAGGCGCATAGTAAACCATAGAACCAATTATGTTTTGCCAAGTTTCTCCTTGATTACAACTGCAGATTTCTACTATTTTTACATAGGGATATAGGCTACCAACTAGAAATAATTCCTATTGACACTCCGTGAAAAAGCTAGTGGAACAAAGTTAAAAAATGTTATGCATATACGATATGTAATTTCTTTCATGGCTAAATATCAATAGCAAAACATTCTTCAAATATTTAAATTCATTAACTTAACAATATAATGAATATATAGTAGCAGCCAAGATGGTCTTTGTAGAATACAATAAAATATTGATGCATTTTATTTTTTTGTAGGAACTGGGAAATTTTTCTCTGGCAAAAAACAGAATTAAAGAGACATGCAATATTAAGAAAATCACTCATGAACATTCCTCCTATAAAACAAAAACTAATAAGCTAAGATGATCAACTATTTATGTTTTTTTTTCTGTTAGTATTTAGGGGCCATAGGTTCCAGAATTTCAAAAACAATTATAGAGGAAAAACTCAGGATGGAGAAATCCTATCCATTTGATGTATTCTCACCAGCTGTCTGTTCCTGGTGGAGTGTTGTTCTTTTGTTTCAGTTCACAAGTGTCCCTTTCTCCTTGCCGTCCCTTCAGGCCATCCGGGACTCGGAGCAGGTGTCCTGCCTGCGGAAGACCAGCGCTTGGTTCCTGTGCGCCTACCGTGCCCAGGGTCACCGTCACACCGTAGCCGCCACGGGGGCCTGGGAGGCCCGAGCGCGCCGTGTCTCAGGTCTCCTCCTGGGCATGCAGGGGTGCCAACCTTGCCATGTGCACACTCCCGTGTCCTTGGCTCTGGGACCCCTCCCGTCGTTCTGGCCCGCTCCCCTCCCCCATTCCTTACGTGCTTCTACCCTGCACTCAGAATGGCCATCCGTGCTCTCCTCTTCACTCCCTGCCTCTCCCACGACTGACAGTCCCATGTGGACGCTGCCCCAGCTGCATTTCCCGGAGCGCTTACGCGCTTGGCTGTTGGCTGTGGCGTCCTCACCTGGAGCTTCTGCCAGCTCCACGGCCCGGTTCATGGTGGACTGACCCCGCCGTCTTCCTGCTACATTTTCCCTGCTGCCCTTCCACGTTCCGTAATTGTAAAACGCGACATTCTTCTTGCAGTGGTTCAGGGTTGAATATCCAGCTTCACCTCGGACCCTGCCTCCAGCGTGTGCCATCGACACCCCGTTTCCCTGCTGGCCCCTCTAGGTCTGTCAGTAGTGTCTTATTTTCTGTTCTCTGCTGCCCGGATTGGGCTTCTGGAACGGCCCCCACATAATTTTGCTGCCTGGCCTAACACTCTGCGCTGTCACCCTGGCCTGGTGTGCAGTCACTCACGGCCACAGCAGAGCCGTGTTCACCGTTCCTAAACACGGTACCTCTTGGTGCTTTCCTCATGCGGCCTCTTTGGAACGCCCTTCTCCCCAGCCCTCCTGTGTCCCAGGTGCGTCTGGCATAACCACGGCTCTTCCTTCCAGGTCCGTGGGTACCCAGTGCCCGTCAGCTAGGGGAGCAGAGCGTTTGTGTCAAGAGATGTAAGATTATAGAGGCCGTGGGAGAGTACTCTTTCAAGACGGGGATAATCAAGGATAGTATTGTTAAAGGTAGAAGAAAATAAGGTTCTGAGAAGTCCACTGATGACACTTGGAAGAGCCGTCTACACACAATTTTTATTTCTCCCTCCTCTCTTCTCCCCTAAACCCAGTCGGGCTTCTGCCTGTGTCGCTCCGTGGAGTTCTCGCCATCAAGGCCTCCACGGTATGGAGCCTTCCTCCTGCTCCAAAGCCTGTTCCTTATCTTCTCAAGTGAGATGTGACCAAGCCAAACACACGTCATGTTTGTCGTCTCTCTCCGTGGTCACCGAAATACCCTAAGGCCAGTGTTCACTGACATATTCCAAGCATCTACAATAGTGCTCGGTACATAGCAGATACTAAATCAATACCTATTGAATGAAATGAAGAACTTTTGAGAATAATAGTTCTGTGAAGTGGTGATGATCTAACTAGTTTACAGGGGTGCGGCAGCAAATGCAGGTGAAGAAATTAAACCATAAATGTAAAACAGTTTGGAATTTATCCAAGTCTTTGCATTCCTATATGCAGTCACTCCAATACATGGAAAATACACCTATTCGAACACCTTTATTTTCTTATTTAAAATAAGACACTATGTAGGATACAACAACATGGACATTTTAAGCACCAATAAATGACCATGACATCTTTCTTTTTTAAATTTAATTTTTTTTAACATTTATTTCTTTTTGAGAGAGAGAGAGATACAGAGCATGAGCAGGGGACGGTCATAGAGAGAGGGAGAAACACAGTCTGAAGCAGGCTCCAGGCTCTGTGCTCTCAGAGCCCGATGTGGGGCTCAAACTCACGAGTGTGAGATCATGACCTGAGTTGAAGTTGGCCACTTAACCAACTGAGCCATCCAGACGCCCCTGACCATGACATCTTTAAACATTTAAAAATACGGACCATTTCTAAGTATCAATATATTGTCAGTTCCATCATAACACCAGGTGATGTGCGATTTGAAAAAGAGAGCAAAACTGCTGAGTGAACCGGTTAATAATCATTGGCAAACCCTATATTTTTTACCTATTTGCTATAGTAAACAAAACAAATAAAATGATAGATAATAATGTATAATTTCAGTAATACATAAAAATATAAAGAAATTCAAATATAGTAAGCCAAAAATACTGTGAAATTTAAACTATAAATAATACATGAAAAGTATTTTTACATTTCTATGAAGATGATTCTTAGCATTAATTTGGGATATTAACATAGGTTTTTAAATTAAATGGCTAATCTTTTAAGATTCTGTATTTAGGCAAACATTAAATTATTTAAAATTGTAATGGTTCTGAAACTAACATACAACTGGCATGTGAAGAATGATTGAGGGCAGAGTGGGCGTGGTGGCCATGATGCATATAAATCGCTGAAATTTTAACAAGGAAATACAATTTAGTTTTCCCTAATTAGATTTGGAATTATCCTGGCTTTCAATTTCATTTTATCAAGGGTAAAAATAATAAATTCAAACAAGTTTCAATAAAAATAATTGAGAAAATGAAGATATTTTCAACTAACAAAACAACTCTATACTTGCCTATCTTTTACGAAATAGTTTATACAATATTGTCACCACAGTGAAAAGCTGGCAACAACTGAAATGTCAGCCAGTGGGGACCGTTAATATAGTAACACCCCCACGCTCCAGAATAAATCCTATGCACCCATGAGGATAACGATTGTCCAGTGATACAGGAGTTCCCACAGCAGTGCATGAGGCCATATTTCATGTTCACAGGTGTGTGTGAATGTCCATCCACGTTCAGAGGGCTATCTCTGCAAAGAGGAATTACAGATTTTTTTTTACTTTTCTCTTGAAACTGTTTTTGTATCACTCAAATTTTTTATAAAGCATATGTTAACTTCATATTTGGCAGAAATAATTTCCTATAATGATATCCTGTAGTTTTTCTCATTATGCTATTATTTCTAGGTGATGGAATGTTTTTTTAACTTAAAAATTATCTTAGGTCTTAAGTAATTCAAAGTGGGAAAGTGCTATCCTTCTAAAAATTATGAAATCTGGAATAGATTTCATTTATTTTTGAAATGAAATTGAAAATTTTTAAGGCATTCTAGCACACATACTTTTTTCCCTTAACCACCTACTGAGTATATTAAAATGTAAGATGTCAAAAACTACATGAACCACAACATAATTTCTTAAAAGAGGCATAGAATTAAGTACTTTTGGTTAACTGAAATCAGGCTGAAATTCTATTAATTATAGAACAAAATAGCATTTATAGAAGAAGAAAATGTTTTCTATTTTGTTCATAAAGGAATTTGAATTGAAAATAGTCCAACAGTTCTGAGCAAAAGAAGTATTTGTGGATATTTTAGTAATATGTTTGTTCTTAGAATAAAACAGATGGTAGAACGGAATAAAATGTAATTTCCAGATGCATGGTTTTCTGAATTCAGTGACTTGGACTCAGCATTCTCAGCTGAATCTCAAGTCTGACTTTAGCCAGCACTCCATTTTGTGGAGTAACTTATATTATCTTGGGTAAAAGTCCCAATGGTCCACGTTCCAGTGGTTGTGGACTCAGATCTTCAGGCCGTCTGCTACCTCCATGACCTCTTCTTAGTCTGCAGAGACCACGGAGCAGAGCGGGAGGCAGCCGCTCTCCGCCTCATCCCTCTGCGGCTCCTTTACGATTTGCCACAGATTCTGTGTATGGCCCTCACTAACGGGCTGCACTCTCCCCAACATTTCTTATTTCCTTGCTGATTATAAGGCTTCAAAGAATTTAAAAGTCGCTCCTTCTTACCAAGAGGTTGGGGATCTCTAAACGTGACAGTTCCAGTTCAGATAATGTAATGAAAAACATCAAAGTATGTCACCTAGTTACCTGGGGGACATGTCCCTTCTTCATATCCATGTTCCGGGTTTTAGGAATGACGAGAGATTTCTGAGCTTTTGATCCGTCCACAACACGCATCTGTAATCAGACTGAAGAATCACACTTGGTGGAAATGAACTGTATGTGCTCGCACTTGTGTAAGGAGGGATGTTCTGTTTCTCATCATGTTTCTAGCTGATCTTTGGCAAATCATTTAAATCTTTATTTAGGGACTTTAAGGGCCTACCATATGATAAATACCCCAGATTCATTTTTTTTACCTTACTCTTAGGAAAACTGGACTGTCCATGATGGATCATGTTGGAATGAGGTCTCTTGGAAGCTTTTGAAGATTCTTGACACAGTCTTCTTTTAGACCTGTGGGCTGTTTCGCTTACCATCACCAACTTGTGGTCACTTATATCAGCTTTTATAGTCTGATTTATTGATTGTGGCTGTGGTGGTTGGGGATCTTCTGTTTCTGTGTCTGATTCAAAGATGTGTGGTTGTTTTTTCATTTTTAGTGACTCGTGGCCCTTCACTAAAATTTGTGTTATATATTTCCTTGTTAAATTTTCTCTTCTACTCACTTGGAAGTCAACAGCACTTTTTATTACACCTACACTCTTATTTGATATATGAGATACTGAACTATTTGAGAGCTGTTTACTTTCATTGAAACTCACAGTTGGTGATTCTCCATCCAAAGGGGGATATTTTGTCATATTTTGACAGGACTCAGTATTTTTTTCTTGAAGAAGTCTTGGAATCTTCTGATTTGAATTTCTAGCATTCATCTGAATGTTACGATTAGATCTTTTTTTAATAGCTGGATCTGCATTCAGCTTGTCATTTTGGATCACACTAGTTTTAAGTGAGAAGCATTTAGATTCGGTAACAACTTGCTCTTCCCTTTTCAGGTTGCCAGGCTCTAAGATCTTTTTGTTCATCTGTATGGATCGAGTTTTAAAAACTGGTATGAACTTAGGGGCAGTATTATTCTGGGAGCTAAAGTCTGCGCCTTGAACTTGAAGGTCTCCTGTGTCGGGCTTTGGTGCCTCCAGATGTGCCTGTGGGGCCTTGTCAGAGAGGGGTTTCTTTCTGCTCTGAACAGACTGCTGCCGACGGTGTGGTGCTGAGGACACCCAGGCCGTCTTCAGCTCGCTGCCCAGAAGTTCTCTCTTGTGGTCCATGGCTACCGAACCTGGTAGAAGACACTGAGCCAGGACAGGCCTGGTGTAGGGGACCCGAGTCAGAGACGACCTGAACATTTGTTTAGTGGTCAGATTAGGTGCCTTGACTTTGTTTTCCTAGAAAGATAGAGATTAAAAAAATTTTTTTAATATAAAAATGTTCTTAGTGGGAAAGAAATAAGATATAAAATATCATCAAAATAAGAATACAAAGTAACACTACAACATATAAAATAGAAAAGAAAGACAAAGACCGAATGAGCCTTCTTGAGGAAACACGTATACTTCTTATGGTTTGCATCCTGTTTTTAGATCCCAGCCTTTCAAGATATTTCCTGACGAAGATAGGCTCTACTTTCTATATAAACTGACTATGAAAACTACAGTTAGCTCCCCATTGTTCCAAGTATTTCCATGCTGTTTGCACTCGGAACGTCTCTCCTTCTTCTGTACACTTGTTTCCTCCTCAGCTTCCCTGGTTCTACTATCAGTAACAGTCACACACACACACACACACACACACACACACACACACACACCAGTAAAAAGCAGTGTTTGTAACTTGGAGCATGCGTGTTCCATCACCTTTGATGGTAGGAACCATTACTTATTCTTACCTACTTCACATTCTTAAGCCCTTCAACACAGTTACTACAAAATATTTGTTCCAAGCAATTAATGAATGGAAGAGGTGGTTGCATCTATACCAGGCCTTTAACTAGGATTTTGACTCTAGGGCAATGGCTGTCTGTGCCTTGATCATTTCTATTCTCATTGCCTAAAAAAGTGCTGCTACCTGGTAGCAATTCAACAAGAATCTATCAGACTGACTTGTCAGATACTCCAAAGAGAGCCAAGGGTTTATAGCCTTTTAAAAGAAATTGTGGTAATATAGATAAAGTTTACAATTTTAACCATTTAAAAATTTTTTTTCATGTTTATTTTTGAGAGAGAGAGAGGCAGACTGCAAGTGGGGGAGGGGCAGAGAGACAGCAGGAGACAGAATTGGCAGCAGGCTCCAGGTTCCGAGCTGCCAGCACAGAGCCCGATGCAGGGCTGGAACCCATGAACCGTGAGATCATGACCTGAGCCGAAGTTGGAGGCTTAACCAACTGAGCCCCAGGCGCCCCTGATCCATTTTTAGGTATACAGTTCGGTGGCCTTGAGTACATTCTTCTTTGAACTTAAGTTGTGTAGCCATCACCACTCTCTGCTTCCACAACTTTTTCTTCATTCCAAACAGAAACTCTGTGGTCTTCGGCAGCAACTCCTCTTCTCTCCCCTTGCAGTTCCTGGGAGCCTCTATTCTCTCTGTCTATGAATTTGCCCACTCCAGGTATCCCGTATAAGTGGAATCAGACAGGGGCGCCTGGGTGGCTCAGTCGGTTAAGCGTCCGGCTTCGGTTCAGGTCATGATCTTGTGGTTCGTGGGTTCGAGCCCCGCGTCGGGCTCTGTGCTGACAGCTAGCTCAGAGCCTGGAGCCTGCTTCAGATTCTGTGTCTCCCTCTCTGTCTGACCCTCCCCCGTTCCCACTGTCTCTGTCTGTCTCTCAAAAATAAAGGACATAATTAAATTAGTAAAAACAATAAGTGGAATCAGACAATATTTGTCTTTTTATGTCTGGCTTATTTCACTCAGCATGTTTTCAAGGTTCATCCATGTTGTAGCAGGTACAAGAATTTCCTTTCTTTCTAGACCTGGATAATATTCCATTGCATAGGAATTCCACATTTTGTTTATCTAGTCACCTGTTCATGGGAAATGTTTATAGTCTTTTATTTTTTTTGAAACATTTTATTTTACTTTTTGAGAGAGAGAGAGAGCACATGCAGAGGAGGGACAGAGAGAGAAGGAAACACAGAATCCAAAGCAGGTTCTAGGCTCTGAGCTGTCAGCACAGAGCCCAATTCAGGGCTTGAACCCATGAATGTGAAATCATGACCTGAGCCAAAGTTGGAAGTTCAACCGACTGAGCCACCCAGGCGCCCCTACAGTCTTTCAAAATACGTATTTTTGAGTCCTAGTGTCTGTAAAAAAGTGACGTGGCAATAATCTGATACATGGAATGGGGAGTTCTTTTCTCTCTGGCATCAAAAACCCATTGAGTCACAAGTTGGAATAATGTGCAGACCAGTACGAGTGATTTTCCTCCCCACTACTGGAGATCAGCGTTGGGAACAGGTAAAGATAAAATAAGACAGCAATCCATTCACTGATTAGGCAGAATAAATCACACTAAAACTGAGTGGCTCAAACCAGTAATTGTCTTCTCTCTCATGATTCTGGGAGCTGACTTGTCTTGGTTTGGAGTCTCTCATGGAGCAGCAGTGAGATGACCTTGGGGCTGGCATCACTTCTTCACTTGTGTGTGATGGCAGATCCTGGCTGTAAACTGGATTCGCTTCCAGCAGCCCCTCATTTGGCCTGGGATCCCAGAGCAAGTATCCTGAGAGCGACAGCTTCCACCTGACCTAGGCTTGGAAGCCACACAGCTTCACCTCTGCCACAGTCCTGCCCAGACCCAGGAGGAGGGAACATAGACTCCACCCTGCAAGAGCATGAGTGTTGTCATTGGTCATCAGGGCGTTTGGATGGACAATCTTATGGCCATCTTGAAAAATGGAGTACATGTCAGAAAGCATTCCGTCTCTAGCCAGAGCCTATGTCATCTCTTACCAGCTTCAAGCCTCCAATGTCACAGTACCAAAGGGCTGGTGCACTTTGCAGCGAAGTTTCACAAAACCTGATGCAGGCTTTAGAGAGGCTTAGAAAGGAGATATGGTGAGAGATGAAGGAGCGAGCCATGGCCCAATTATTTCTCCACACCAACCAGGTGCCATAGGACACCCCCACGGGTCTGAGTTGTCACACAGCCCTCACACAGACGTTCCAAGTGTAAACACGGTTCTCGCTTAGCCTCCACCTTTCTAATCACATGTTACCTAAGCCAGAACCATGTAGAGAAAGGAATTCAGAAAAACGTACTTCTAGCATTAGTTGACATAACACAATGTTGACATAGAGAACAATATTCCTTCTCCTACCCTGGCTACTCTCGGGAGAAGTGGGAAGACGCAAAGAAAAATCTTGGGTGACATTTGAGTTGATGCCGAAAATAGATGAGGAGGGCTCACTTCTTGTCTGTCTGTGTATTTCTGAAGTTGGTGACTTATCCATGTCAGTAGGGCAAAAAATATACTTTACTTCCCCATAATTTTCAGAGGGCACTGAGGACCCAGACAGGTTTCATGATCCTGAGTGAAGGGATTCAGAGTTGGCTAAGGAATAAGAGCTGGCTTACAAACCCTGGAGATTGCTGCCCTGAATGAAAAAGTATCACAAAGGGGTGTATTAGTTTAATAGGGCTGCTTGAACAATTACCATGACTCAGTGGCCTAAGCAACAGAAATGTATTGCCTCAAGTTTCGGGAGGCTAGAAGTCTGAGATCAAGGTGTTGTTAGGACTGGGGCCATGAAGAAAGTATCTGTTTCAAGTCTCTCCTCTTGACTTGTAGACGGTCATCTTCATGTTCACATGGAGGTCTCCCTGTACCTGTGCCTGGCTCCAAATTTCCCCTTTATAAAATGCCATTCATACTGGATTAGAGGCCCATTCTCTTCCAGTATGACCTGATCTTAACTAATTATATCTGCTATGACGCTATTTCAAACAAGACCAAATCCTGAGATGTTGGGGTTAGGACTTCAACACATGAATATGGGACAAGGAGGCCAAATTCAACCCATAACAGGGTTTGATGTGTACTTCTGAAGACACTGAAGAGGGGAAGCAGGTGTTCTTCTGAAGACCCTGCGTACAAGGGAGCTAGAAGAACACCGTGTACACTCTCTTCATCAAGGTACTTCATGAGCAGAGACCACAAACATCAGACCAATCTAGGTCAAGAAATGAATGCCTCCCTCACCCCTGCATCACCCAGCTGGGACTGTGGGATGAGTACGGTGGATGAAAGTTCTTCATCCATCCTACCCTCTGTCCAGTGTTCCTTCCCATACTGGTGCCTGGAAATCTGAAATGGACATTTCTCCTTTCCATTTAGGCTCAACCAATCAGACACAATCATACTACGTGAAAGGAAGATGTGAGACGAAGCCACATTTCTGCAGTTTCTGCTGGAAAGGTCAGTTATGAACGCCTTCGGTTTTTCAGTTGCAGAGTTAGCAGAAGCCAAGTATCCACCCATCATTTTTGTAGGTGTCCAGAAACAGAGCTTAGGGTATTCATTCTCATGGACCATATTAGGCAAATACACCAAATGTCCTCACCCTACACAGCCTTTTCTTGTATAGATACTACCATGAGGAAAGTAACAATTCTTAAATCTCAATGAAATTCTGCTTCAAAGAGAGTTTTTTTTTTATCAAAAGTGACTGGGTCATCTTAAAATGTTTCAATATATATGTTTCCATTTGGTGAAAAAAGGGTTGAAGAACTAAGCTATTTTTTTGACTCTTGGGTTTCATAAACTATAGTAACTTTTAAACAACATATTCATACTTGAGGCTCCAAAAGAAAAACTTGTTCTAAGCAAATTCATATGAGAATAGATGACTTATATTCTGACATAAAACTTACATAGAATATGTGTCTGAAATATGCTTATATTCGCACCCAGTTTTGTCTTCATCTGTCTTAGGAACATACATCTGATGAAAATAACTTCCAAAGGCTTGTTTTGCCCCCTAGCTTGTCAACACATTGTTTACTCATTCTTTCAACTTCTAAAATAAATAGCCCAAAGGGTGAAACCTCTAGGTTTATATTCAAAATTTATAAAAAGACTACAAAACAGTACTATGTAAACAGCAGATGAGATCATAAATAATTCACAGAACTGAAAATACTTAAATGGTCAAAAACCAAAGCTTTATGAAGTCATAGCTGAACAAAAATCATATGATTTACTACATTATTACCATTATTCTGCCAGGTGTCACTGCAAATGTGGCTAAATTGACTTTTAATTTCTAGAACTTTACATACAACTTACATAACTTGGTATGTTAACATAAATTGTAGAGGAAAACCAAAAGCCTTAACCTATCTTTAGATATGAATGGATGTCATTTAATGGAGTCCTAGAATTAAGGTAATGGTTAAACAAAACTTAAGGACTGACCACAATGACTGATCAAATGTGTTTTATCTATTAAAATATGGTTCTGTGTATTAAACCACCTGAGTGTTTCTTGGTTAAAGTTGAACCAGAATTCAGTTACGCTTAGATCTAACCACAGGCTTGCAGGAAATATGAGGTTTAGAAGAATATGTTAACTTCAAATAACATGACATAATAAAGCAACAGTCAGATCCAGAATATGGGACATTCTCCTGGACAAATGGTCCAGTCTTCCAACAAATAAGTGACATAAATAAAAGGAAAGGGGGTCTGGAATATTATAGAATAAAAGAGACTTAAGAGATGTAACAACCAAATGAAATTATGTGGACCTTGCTTGGATTATGATTTAAACAAAACCTCTAAGATAAATCTTTGAGATTAATAGGGAATTAGAATGTGGACTACATGATACTAAAGAATTATTGTTTTCTTTTAAATGTTTTTTAATGTTTTTTATTTATTTTTTGAGAGACAAAGAGAGACAGCGAGAGCAGGGGTGGGTCAGAGAGAGAGGGAGACACAGAATCTGAAGCAGGCTCCAGGCTCTGAGCTAGCTGTCAGCACAGAGCCCGACGGGGGGCTCACACCAACAAATGTGAAATCATGACCGGACCCAAAGTCGGAGGCTTAACCAACTGAGCCATCCAGGCGCCACTAAAGAACTATTGTTAAATAATTTTTTAAAAGCTCCTGTCAGAGATGCATACTAAAGTCTCTACAGATAAATAACATCATATGTTGGGGTTTTCTTTTTAATTTATTTATTTTAAGAGAGAGAAAGTGTGAGTCGGGGAAGGAAAGAGAGAGAATCCCAAGCAGTCTCCACCCTGTCAGCATGGAGCCTGATGCAGGGCTTGAAACCACAAACTGTGAGATCATGACCTGAGCTGAAGTTGGATGCTTAACGGAGTGAGTCATCCAGAAGTCCCATATCTTGGGCTTCTTTTAAAATACTCCAGTTTGCTCCCCACCCAAAAATATGTCAAAGAAGAGCTAGATGATGGCATCATGAGGTTTGTTACAGTCATTTCTTTTGCATATCTTTGAGAACTTCAATCAGTTAAAAAAAAACTAGTTTGGTAAAGCACTTCTGGTAATTTAATTTTTTAAAAAGTCAGCTGAGTTTTATCCAATAGTCTGATTACTTTATTTTTTACTTAAATTTTTTTAAAATGTTTATTCATTTTTGAGAGAGAGAGAGAGACAAAGTTGTGGGTGGGGGAGGTGCAGAGAGAGGGGGAGACAGAATTTGAAGCAGGCTCCAGGCTCTGAGTTGTCAGCACAGAGTCCAATGCGGGGCCTGAACCCATTCACAGTGAGATCATGACCTGAGTCAAAGATGGACACTTAACCAACTGAGCCACCCAGCTACCCCTATTTTTTACTTTTTAAACTTCTGCTTTTTAGACTACCTGAATCTTGGAGCTAACATGTAGTGTAGCAACAACAGGGACTAACATTTACTGAGAGCTCACAAAGTACAAGGAACAGTTCTAAGTATTATCTGATCCTAAAGCAAGAAATAAAATACTGTGAAGCACATGGTGACATGTTGCTCAGATCCCCCTCACAGAGGGCTGTTGCCCCCACTCCTGGGAGCTGGCCCTGCAGGGGAAAACCTACCTCATCTTAGGACATGCCTGTTCCCCGGTGGCCAAATGCAATGGCAGATAAAGGAGGGGCACAGAGGCCTGGCTATTTGGACGATGAAAACCCACCACAGGGAGCTGTTTTAGCCTCAGAGCTCCTCAGAAGGTTGGCCCAGGCTACCTGTACCTGCTCTGCTTTGACTCCTTCCTTGACCCCATCTTCCTCCAGCTTCCCTGTCTGCAAGTGTTCCAAGTTCAGTCCCCAGTAAACATCAGTGCGCTAGACTCCAGAGTCCGCTTCCTAGAGAGCCCAATTTGCACCAAATGTTATTCTCACCACCACTACCATGCCTTGTCTTACAAGGCAGCTGAGGCACAAGGCGATCAAGCAACCTGCCTAAGCTCAGGCACGTAGTCAGGGTTCTTAGAGCGAGGGCTCCTGACGACAGATCTAAACTTTTCCCTGTTTCGTGACTAAGACGCTGCCTCTGGGGTTTCGGATCTAATTCTGCAGTGTATTTAACTGTGTGGCTTTGGTTAAATTACATGGATGCTCTGAGCTTCAGTTTCTTGTGCAAAACTTGGAAAACACTTCTTTATTCCAAGAGTGTGTTTTGATGATTAAGATGAAATAATACACATAAAAGCAGCTGGCACACAGAAGGCGCTCAATAAAACCGAGCATGATAAATTCTTACTGTCAAGAGCAATATAAAGACCAGGATTTCCAATTAAGAGTTATTTTACATTTAAAAAGGAAATTTGCTCAAGTATATTGTCCAGATTCACTATTTCTAAAACAGACATGGGCTGGAAACAATAAGTATTCAATAAATATATCCAATAAAAATGCATTATGTAATGACATTTTCTTCTTAATTCCTCAGATTTGGACTTGGCCAGCAACTAAACTTCTAAAAGTGTTATGTCTGCAAAACTTAAAGATTCATTATCATAAGGGTGTCGACTGGAATCTGTTCACTCACATTCTCTTCTTAGGAAATGGCCTTGTCTAGGCCCTGATATCTATATGGGCTCCATGTTTTTACACCATTTACATGAGCTGTCCCCGACTCAAGGATACCAAATCCCGTGCTCACTAGTGACAGACACTGCAGCCTGGCCTGAAAAGATAAATGGGGCCTATAGATACTGGTGCTGGTAAATTTTAGTTGACGATTATAAGAGAATGAAAATAGAAGCAAAAGCTAAAAAAAATGCCATGAGCCATGGCAACTCAGTGCCACGTGACAGCTGACATCATTGGAGGAGTGGAAACTACAATAAACAGAAGACACAGTAAATCAAGAAAAGAGATTAAGCAGACAAAAGAAATACTCATATAATTCATATTAAATTCAGAGTGCTCAAGTTGCTCAAACTTTTGTCTTTCCCTTTTATGAAAATACAATTGTCATTTATAAGAAAGACCATTGGTGAAATTTTTAAGGTTAAGTTTCCTTATATTTGTTTCTTAAAACCCCTTTCAATTTTGTTATCTATTGACAAAGAAACCGTATTGTGGCGAGTGTGAAGAGAGGCCAGCATGTTTTCTTCATCAGTATCGCTTAATTGCTGGTACTTCTTCACAAGATTTCACTTCCCATATCATCTTACAGTGAAAACGTTACTGAGTTAACTCAATTTCTGTAAATGGAATTTTACAAAGGTTTTTTTCATCAACCAGACTCAAATGAAGTGGCAATTCAAAGTAAACTTGGATTTGTATGAGGCAAATGTTTCCAAATTGTTCTGTAAGATCATTTATTCTTTGAAAAAAACATTTTAATGAACACTATTTTGTACCAGGTACTTGGTATAAGAAAATGAATACGATATTCATCCTCCAGGAGTTCACGCTAAAGTAGAGTAGACCAGTAAGCCACTGTTACTGTAATGCGTATTAAATACAGCAATAACAGCAAATATCAGTGACAAACGGTCAAGTACAATCACATCAAGTAGCATTAGGGAAACACTGAACCGAGCGAAAAGAATTCTAGCACAATGGGTTAGGTGACCCAAGTAAGACAGGTACGTACTACGTCCTGGAGAACTCAGTAGGCCATGAGGTCTCTTACCTGCACACGAGGACTCAGTAGTTCTTGTGTGTAGTAGCATGGCTTCGTTGTCATCTTTATGGGAAAGCCACATATATGAGGCAGTTTAGATTTTAAATCTGAAAGGAAACTTTTCAACACGCCTTCCAAATCTACCCTGGGAAAGAACTGTACGGGCTGACTTCTGATGCAGCTGAGAGGGTATCTGAACAATGTTAACGAATAATAGAACCGTTTTTGTACTTAAGAGAGAGCAATTTCTATGAAATTAAAAAAGAATTACAATAGTAATTGTTAAAAGGCACATCAAACTAAATCCTATTTTATATATTTATTTCATATTTTCCAAAGCAAAAGTATGTTTTATCTTGATTCCTTTTATTTTAACACTAAAAATCAAGACTGCTTATTGTGTCCTTATTACAGAGCTTTCTATAGAGACTTGCACACTAAGACATTCCAAAAATGGTTATAAGAAAGACACTATGACCTTTATAGATTACAAAAATAAGTGTTTATAATAAACAATAAATAGGTTGCATCTCCAAATGCCATAAAAATTTAGTACGGAGAAACAACACATACAGATTGTATTCAGGCTCCAAAAGCAGATCTTTGAGAAAAGTGGTTACTTTCTCTAATGAAAAATATTCTGAAGACTTGGAACAATGTTTTTGTATCCAATGGAAGGGCGCGGTTGATCTCTGTTAACCTCAATTTTATATTATGATTTGGGTTAGGAAATGTAGAATGCTGAAAGAGAACATTATGGCTCTTCCATCTTCCATTTTGAAATTCTAGCAGGTCAGATACAGAGACAAGAACCTGCAATCAGTACCACTTATAACTGAAGAGTTTCACCTTAACACGTGTAATTATTATTAAATTATTTAAAATGTTAAGACAGACATTTCTTAAATGACTGGGGTGCATTAAGTGCAAGTAAGATCCTCTAAATTTTGCCTGTAAGATGAAATAATCTTTCAAAAAGAAAAATATTTGTTAAAAGACAATTCTTTTAATTCTACCCTTTCAATAATATCCAAAATGCCACTGGAGGGAGCCCTTGACTAAGGAGAATTCCAGGGTTATTTTCCAGGATTATTTACGGTCTACTAGCAATCATGGAACAATATCATCATGGAACAATGATAAAAAATATCATTATTAAATTCATCCTTAAATACAGATAGAAAAATTCTAAGGAAAACAAGAAACACTCAAGCAGAAAAAAGAGTTAGAGGGGAAAGGAGTTTCATTTAGATGCAGAGAAGGTTGAAAATGATGACAACATCAGGCCAGGACCAAAACCGGACCAAGAGGTTGGGAGGGGGGGGGGGTTCTGGTATACGCGATGTGTAAAGGATATGTGAAGGTCCTTTCTCCTATCATTTTGAAGTAGATGCTGCAGTATATTTTACTATTTCCACAATCTTCTGGAAGTTTATAGCCATACTGAAAATTAAAAACCAAGCTGAAATTCTCTCAAGAGAAAGCTAAACTTAGGTTAAATTATAAGAAGCAAAAATCAAATACCTTCTAACATAATATACATTTCTTTTCCTTACCAGGTCATCCCAGTGCATCTGGAAATCTTCATATGAGTGAAAAGGACAGTCAGGGGGTATGGTGTGAAGAATACTTATTATTTGTCCCCGTTTCATACTATGAAAAATAAGAGTTGATAAAATATTATGACCCAATTCTTGGATGCAACTTTATTTAACTATGTAATTTAATTTAGAACATATTCAAAAAGATTTAGCAACTATCTTTATATAAGTAAAAACTAATCATTTGCTCCTAGTTCCAAACACACATTGTAGTAAATCTTGACAACCCGAATTGTTAGGAAAAATGAAATTGAATTGATACAAACAATGTGCCAGTTTTAAACACAAAATAATGACTAATAAAATGTTGCCAAACAGAAGCATGTCTCGGAACTGTTAGCCGTTAGGGAAATGTCTGTTAAGAGTTGAATGAATCAGAGTCAAATCCATGTTCCCTATCTACCTCTTCCCTGCTTTGATGATTAAATTATCATGCATACCCTCTTAGTTAATTAAAGTTCTTTTCCCTAAGCAGGTTAAAATTTCATCCCAATAGTCCCATCTGTATGAATAATAAGCCATTTTCCCCCTACGGACAGTACAATCTTAAAAAAACAGCTCATGTCAAATGATAATGAATCATTAATTATATGTAAAGTTTATGAGGTTTTATTATGAGATATTATTATCTCATATTAATATGAGATATTATGATAGTTGTAATTTCATAATGAGATATCTAGAAATCTTAATTTTGTAAAAACTATATTTAACAAAAATTGAAGTGTATAATAGAATTAGTAATTTGATGAAGGAAATTGATGACTTTTATAAGTATGACAATACTTTTTAAGTTACAAGTTAGTTTCAAAAACTTGTTTCAAAAACTCCTTTATACTTTTGTACACATTGATGTTGAAGCAAAATGAGAGAGAACTATAACAACACTTGGGCCCACCTAGATGCTACAAATTGAAATCTCACCTTGGCAAAACGTAGCACCAGTTGCTTAAAATGGAATGTTCTTCAATGACAGCATTCTTGTTAGTATCAAAATCCTTTATAACACTCTGAGAAATATCAAATTCTCTTAGCTTTTAATAGAAAAAAGATTTTATGCATAAGTCCTCAAAAATATGAAACAAACAAAAGGAAACATTAAAAACACATATTTCACGCACATATACATACAGCCAATTACAAAGTAGTTTTAAAGGCTTGGGTTACACTGTGGGTGCATAACCCTCACATAATGCAATTAGTGTTTCAGCTCACCCTATTTCTCTCTATATACAACATATCAAGTATTTCATGCTTCCCTCATTTTCCAACCCCAAACCCCAACCTTGTACTTATTTCAACTGGATTTCAATTTTTTGATGATGTTAGTTTATAGGAAGTTGAATTCCTCCTAAAGGAAGGTATTTACATTTTGTCAGAATAGCATCTTTACTAATTTTTTCTTTCCTTTTTTTTTTTAACTGGAGGATGAGTTAGAGAGTCGTTCCTCTATTTGGTCTTTGGAAGGGAGAACTAATACTCAACTCTCCTTCTGTATCCTTTTTCCATCTCCTGGGATGCTCTTCCTCTGGTCCTCAGGTGCCCTATCTGCAGAGTATTTAAGCTTATAGTTAGCCAAGAGTTCTTCATTTATATTTCTCACCCTCTGGGACATTTTAATACAGTAAGTCAAAGATAAGGAGAGATTTCACTGAAGTGAAGAGTAAAGTATTAATGTCCTATGAGGACAGTGTATCAGGATCAGAGAGAATGGTCCATAATTTCGTCACCCCTCATCCCCTTTTTAACCCGTCATCATACAGCTTCTGGGAAGTAATAGTCTAACTTCATTCTCTACTGCTTTTCGCTAAACTCCAACTAAACAGGTCAATTTTTTGTTGTTGCCTAGACAAGTCATGACAATACACTTGCTTAAAGCAATGCCCTTACTCTGATTTAGCTGAGTTCTACCAGTACCAGTTCAGTGACTGATCCTTCTCTGAATTCTGATAGCATTTATTAAGACTAATGGAAATGAGGGAACAGGGCCGAGCAGAAAACATACATTTAGGAACAGGAAGATAAGAATTGCTGGTTATGTTATGAGGTAAGAGAGAAGAGACACTAAGAATGAATACTGTCCTGTGCACTGGAGACCAATCTTGCACTGTGATGTACTGTGCTTAAGAGATGAGTTGTCTAATCTGTGACAAGAGAAAATGATGGTCAGTGCTGGGATGGCTATGAACATCAGGAGAGACTGACTGCAGGTGAATACGTAGGTTATTTGAGGGAAAACAGAACCTAAAATTGAATTTAGAAAGGAAAGATATGTCCAAGTGTTTATGGTTTATAGGGTCTCATATACACCTACTTACATAGCTTGAGTTTATATTCTTCTGCCTATTTCAACACTATTTAGAGACCCAAGAGAATTGCTGCAGAGATCTCCATGGTACCAGCACTTAAGGTCTAAACTGGATTTTCTCGACATAGATTTTTCTAAAGACCGGCAAACTACCCAAGTGTTCACAATACACCCCCAAGAGACAGTTAACCTCTTATATGTATTTACTTACCAAATATCTATAACATGTCCTTATGTGAACAGACTTGCACTAACAAGAAACAACTCAGTAAATATCACTCCTCTCTTATAACACCAACCTAAAGAATTTGGACTTTATTTTCTCTAAGCAATGTTGAGATACTAGAGATATTTAGGTTGGGGCCATCTGTTTTAGAAAGAACTCTGTTGACACTGTGAAGAATTAGAGAATAAATAAGGGGAAAGGCTAGAAAAAAGAAAACCAATATGGAGACCATTTTTAATAGTTCAGGCAAAGAAGAGGGCCTAAATTAGAGCAATGGAAATGGAGAGAAAGGAAGAGATTTCAGAGATCAAGGAGGCTCTTAATGGCTGATTGTATGTAGGAAGGAAGGGCCAAGGATACCTCTGAAGTCTGTGGCTGCGGGGAACTTATTGGCCATTGATGCCAGTAACCAAGAGTCAGTTCAAAGGAAGAACACAGTTGAGGCGAGGGAGGGTGACAAGTAAGTAATTCAGTGTTAGATATAACTGAGACTGTGCATCAGTAGAACATTCCTGTGAAAGCACCTGAGAGGACAAGCTGCAACGATACAAGGGTGTTTGGGACGCACCAATGGATCGCTCACCACTGGACCAGTTGAACCTGCTAAGGCAAAGAAGGGCGTGCTGAAAATGGAACCCTAGAGAATAGTAATTTAAAGTGTGATAAGAGAAAGAAGAACCACAAATTAATGGTAGGAAATTCTGAATAAAGCAATTTCAGGGAAATCAAAAGAGGAGATGACTTCAAGAAGGAAACGGTAGAAAACACTGTTAAAGTTCCAAAGGCTTCAAATATGAATTCCCTCAAACATCTCCTTCTCTGAACTCTAAATTACTGTGGTTCCTGTGACACATAGTTTGAATACTATATTGTCAAATACGGTTATGTAATTGTCATTTTTTTCAATACGTATTAAGTATCTACTCCTGTCAGACTCCACGGGATACACAAATCTGAGTTAGGAAACCGGTTTAAGGCTAGGGGAAGGAAGTATGATGCAGTCTAGAAGACTGAAGAGAGTCAAGTGAAAACCACAAATCCTGAATCTTTCTTACCACCTTTATGACCTGGAGCAGGTTACTTACCCTCTGTCCCCATTCACTTACATAAGGGACTGAAAGTACAGGAAATCAACTAGAAAGGAGAAACACGGTAAACACCCTCCTCCTCACCTTTATTCCCCTCACCTGACCTATAACGAATACTAGATTTTGATAAAAGGAAAATTCAGTGCAATTATCTTTTGGTCTATATGGGGAACAAAGACAAAGCAAAACCTACCCTCTCAAAGAGATTATAACTTGGTAGGAACATAGACATATATGAAACTAACTTTTATAACAGAACATGAAAAATGCCATATCAAAAATTTTGGTAGAGTGAGATTTAGAGGAGCTGATGATCAATTATAATTTAGGGAATCAAAACAGAACAAGTGTGCATTGGACGTATAATATGGAGTAGGAGAGAGGAGTACACCTTCCCCGTCTCTGGTGTCTGCTTCCCTGTTGAGGAAGTCCCCCACATACTCCTGGTGTCTCCTTGCCCTCTCATCCGTTCCCCCCTCGGGCAGCTGGGGTGACTTACTTGGTTAATGAAATTGTTGGTTTGAAGACTCCTGGTTCACAAACTATTCTCTTATGCACAATAAATTCAATAAATACAATAAACACAATAAATACAATTTTAATTGATCTGATTTTATTTTTAACATACTCCAGTTCATATAGGTTGGGCCAGTATTCCATTAAGTTAGTGGCCCCTTTCACTCTCAAAAGTATCCATTTTGGACCATAAATTATGTTCTCATTCTACTAATAAAGGTGGTATTCTGATTTCTCTAGGTCTTATTCTTCTTTGTCAATCTCTAATTGATTCAAAACCCAGATATATGAAACAAGTATAATCTGTAGAAAATTCAAAGGGCAGTAAAACATGGTATTAGCCCATAAGAAGCTTATTATAAACTAAATCGGTGATATAAAAAATGAGTATAATTCTAAGCATACAAATAAGTATGTATGTTTCAGAATAACACCACGGTTTAAAAGAGGCTGGGAGGTCACCTTGGCTCCAAGCCTTGGGAATGTTCCTTTCAGTACAAGATATTCATGTCATGCCGTCCATTCCATTATTTTTATGCAGGTCAGTTTCTCTACTGACATACACAAAGGCATTCACAATTCTTAAGGGCCAGAAACTAGATCTTATTTATTTTTGACTTGTCTAGTGCCTCAATATAACAGGTATTCAAAAAATTAAAGATAAATATGAATGGAGTAGCATTGGAGCTAGCTCTTAAAGGATGACATGATACATAACTAATCAGGGTCACTCTAAGCAAAGGAGGGGAATCTGGCTCAATGTGGACTCCGCTGACACTTGGGGCCGGATAACTCTGTGTTGGGCTGGGGCTGGGGTTGCTCTCCCATTCAGCAGAGGAGTTTTTAGCAGCATCCCTGGCCTCAAACCACTAAATGCCAGTAGCAACACAACCTTCTCCCTTGGTCATAATCAAAAATTTCTCCAGACATTACCAAATATCTCATGGGGAGCAAAATCATTCATTTCCTTCTTCACCCCCCTCTACTGAGAACCACTGAAACAGAAGAAAGAAATATTTATTGAGTCACTAATAATCTGTAAGTTTCTATGCTGTGTGTCATGAGAACTAATAAAATAAAAGACATATATCCTCCTATAAAGAGGGCAAAAATGATTATAAGAAAGTAAATGCAAAAAACTGCTACCAGAATGCTAATGAGGGGATATGATGTTTAGTATGAGCTGAAACAGTCCTTTTAATATTTGGAGGTGAAAAAAGAGGCAAGAAGTTATTGCTGAGGCAAGGTAGGGCTGTGGGGAGTCTTGAAGGCCATCTACAAAGATTTTTTGAACAACGATATGATTAAGTCCGTGTTAAATCGACAGTATATTGTTTTCTTTGAGTAAACAGATTTAGAAAAATATCAATATATTAAGCATCTAATAATATGGATATTGTAATAAAAAGCTATTATCACTCTTCTTGTTAAAAATTGAAATCTACGAGCATGTTGGTAATAATAATGATAATAATACATTAAATATATAATAAATCTAGGAAAGTTAATTATAGAAATCAAAATATGTGGTACCTCAGGTGGCGGCAGTCTGATTGTGTATGCTTCTATACTTAGACAAACTTGAGTTTCAGTTACATTGATGTCTAATACTGAAAATAAAATATTTAACAATGAGTTTTCTGGAATTATTACCCCATCTTACCAAGTTAACTATTTTTGTAACAAAAGAAAGGACTTTAACTTAATTTATTCACATTAGAAACCCAGTTAAGAATGAGTATTTTTTCCTCACATGGTAAAATTTTTAAAAATCGCCATATAGTATTTGAGAATCTCCAGATGAGACAGAGGCCTGAAACCAAACTGATATATGGGCATGTATGTGTTGAGGGGTCAGAGGGCCAGGTTACAGTAAAACAACGAGTCATCCCACAGCTGAGTGAAATATTCAGTAAATACCTTTTACAAGCCTGATTTCTATTATTCTATGTTATATGTGAGAAACGGAGACCGTCTTCTTCAATCAGGAGAGGTGCTGTGCCAGGCTCCTGACTTCAGAGTCTTTTCCTAACAAATGCGTATCAACATGCCAACAGATGTAATACAGACTTCCTAGAGCCTCAAGGCTTCTACCTTGGTTTTTCATAACTCAAATTACATATGTAAGTCAGAGAATGGCTATAGGGAAGAGGCAGTACCTGGCTGAAAACATGAGGTGATTTCTGGGGAACTGGTGATGTTCTGTTTCTTGATCTGAGGACTGGTTCTGAGGATATGTGTAGAAATGTGTGGAAATCCAATGAGCTATGTACTTACAATTTGCCAGTTTTGCTGTAGAATATTATATTTGGTAAAACTAAAAGAAAAATTCTAATACAAGAGTGAGGCATTTTGCTCTCCTAAACTTTTATCTCTAATCTCTGGCAGCGATAGTCTCTTGACTGTGGGGATGAAAGTGAATTTCTGTAATGAATCCATTTGTCCACAGCTAGAGCACAGTGACCGCCACTGTCCAACTTAAAAATAAAACCAGTGTAAGGAAGGCCAGCAGGCTTCAGCCTGAAAGGTAACTCAAGTCGAATAGTTGTGGATTAGAGGTGCTAGCTCAGGATTCAAGGTGATGCCCAAACTGTGGTGAAAGCTACCGTGATCGATCAGTGTCTACTTGGGTTTAGGATTGCCGCCTCTCTGCTATCTCTGGACTACTGTTTAGGAACTGGTCTACCTGCAAAACAGCCATGCTTAATCAATAAGAGAATCAGACCATACTGTAAACTGTGTATTTTAGATCATCTTTGTCTCTCTATACAATCTTTCTTTTCTCTTTTAAGGAGAAGAAGGATGATGTTCTCATAGAAAATAAATCTTTTACTTACAATGATACTAACAATTTTTAATGATATGATTCTGGAAACTATACATTACAAATGTCTGCGAATTAAATTTCTTCAGGGTCATAATTTTAATTAAGTAGAGAAATGAAAAATACAGATTTTATTCCAATTAAGAGAAGTTAAGTTTTCTCTTATAGGTAAGAACATATATTTTGACCCAGAGATGATGTCCCAGGTAAAATTGTGATTATAATAACAACCAATTAAATAGCGACATAACCTAATCAAGATTGTAACAAGCCAACAATCTGCAACATTGTTTCCTTTAATAACAGTTGACTATATTCATGTCTTATCTATTGACTTATACATTTTTACTTACCAACAGCACTTTGCTTTCCCATCTGAGAAAGAAATTCTTGTCCTTAAAAAAATTCATAGGATATGCCTTATTATTATCTTATAAATTATGCTTGGTAAATAAAATCTTTTCCTGTGTAATTATCAAAGCTAAGGAAAATACTTTAAAATGCAGTTTTACACAAAGGACTATATGAAGACAGTTTGGGAAAAGAATTACAATCTCTCAAAAGTATCCAAGTTCAGAAATAACAATTTTTCTAGTATTTATTTCCTGGCATAAAATACTTAGAAAATGGACAGACCTTAACACAAAATCCAGAATAGCCTTTTGATTCCAACAATGTTGGTAATTTGTGTGACTTTTGTTATAATTCTCCATAACTTATAGTTATTCCTTTCCAAACATCAAGTATTATATAATTTTAAAAAATTATCGGAAAAAACATCTGGATCCAGCAGGCCTCTGGATATCATTGTAAGTAAGGAGATGATAGTTATATTGTCGTGGACTTGCCTAAGAAGCCTTAGTTGGGGCTACACTCTAAAAACTATTCCCTAAAAATAATATAGCTTGAAATTTAAAACATGCACATAATGGAAATAATCTAGTTCAGAAACCCCTGATGACTGAAAGACATGAAGTCACCTTGCACCAAGAGATGGCCAGTTTTATTCCAGGCCGGAGCAAGTCTAGCCGTGAGTGAATATGAGAGGCAGTTTTGAAGAATTACAGGAATTACTCTTTGTGGAGCCTCCACCTAAACATATTAAAGAACAAAACATGGGCAAATTTACAGCAATTGGCATATCCCCATAGACTCAGAAAATGCTTATTTAGATCACCACCAAACAAACTGGGTTATTTTGGATATGAGTCACAGGCATCACTGTAGCTAATCTTATTTTGCTCTAAAGTTAGTGTTAAAACAGACTCGCTTTGGAACCATGAAGACTATCATGGTACAGCGCCCAGATTCGCCCTCCTCCCGGCCCCACGCGCCTAAACTGTTGCTGCTCCTGTGCTAGACAGGACTCGACACTTTACCTCGTACTCTGCTTTGCACAGAGGAGACCAGCCCAGAGCTGTATTATAATAATTTTTTTATGTTTTTCTTTTACTTATTTTTGAGGGACAGAGAGAGACAGCATGAGCAGGGGAGGGTCAGAAAGAGAGGGAGACACAGAATCTGAAGCAAGCTCCAGGCTCTGAGCTGTCAGCACAGAGCCCGACGCGGGGCTTGAACTCACAAACTGTGAGATCATGACCTGAGCTGAAGCCGGATGCTTAACAGACTGAACCACTCAGGCGCCCCTGTACTATAATAATTTTCATTGTTGTTCACTCTAATTCAACATCAGAAAACAATTAAATACTTACATGGGTACACATGAAACTAGCACACTGTCTCTACTTCTAGACAATTTTGAAAAATCAGGACTTTTACCTCTGACTAATAAGAAGCAATAGGTTCAGATTTATCCTCCCCCTGAAATAACTAAAAACCTGGGCAAGTCATGTGAAACAATGGTTCATAAGACACTGGACATCTAGCAACAAAGACGAGCAATGCCTAAGAGATGGAAACCTACAATTACCCTGCATATTGATGAAAGAGGGTTGCTAGGCAGGGAGTGGTACAGGGAGGGGGAGCCCTGGAAGAGCCAGTGGGCTCCCTCCATTGAGGAGCCAGCCAAGAGTCCAAGAGGCCAAGCAAGCTAGTGTTGAGGACAAAGCATTAGAGGGGAGAGAAAACTGAAAAGAGCGCAAACTCTAAGATCAGCAGAGTCCCTCTTGAGTCATCAGCTAAGTATGGATTAACAAATGCATGTAAGGAAAACCCCCACGGCTGGGGAAAGGACCAAGGTTGTTTGCTATACAAATATCCTTGTAAATATAGCCTAGAAGAAAATGCTGCCATTGTGTCTCTTAGCAAGACATGCAGACAAATGAGAGACCCATGGGGAACTGTCTCCCAAAGATGATTCACCCCTCATTTTTGTAATATTTTGGTTTCCAGCGAATTTTCCCAGGATACAAGTAACTATTTTGTTGGCAAGGAAGAAGACCAAATCTGTGCAATTTGTTTCACAGATATTTTAATTAAGGATACTATCGATAGGACTTCAAGCAGCAGGATGAGGCCAACTTGCAACATTAAGCTCAAACATTAACCCAGAGAAAGACCATATTTTGGGCCATAAAACAAGCCTCAATAAATTAAAAAAAAAAAAAAGGTTCAAGTTATACAACACATGTTCTCTAACTACAAATAGAAAACAATAATAGAAGTATCCTTGGAAAATCCCCAAATATATGGAAACTACATACACATTTCTAACCCATAGTTCAAAGAAGAAGTCAAAGGAGAATTAGAAGAAAAATAAAAACAAAACATGTATTTTGGAGAAATTTATAGCACTAAATGTCTCTGTATTAGAAAGGACTGTTCTCAGATCAATGATCTCATCTTCCACCGTAAGAAACTAAAACATGAAGAGTAAACTAAACCCAAAACAAGCATAAGAAAGCAAATAATAAAGACTAAAATGAAAATGAGTGAGAACAAAAGCTTGATTTTTACAATCAATAAGCTCGCTAAGCCTCTAGGAAGACTGATTAGGGAGGGGGGGAAAAGACACATTTTACCAACATCGGGAATGAGAGAGGTGACATCACTACAGATTCTACAGCAAAGGAAGTTAAGGGAGCATTAAAAGCAACTTTATGTCAATACACTTGACAAGTTAGAGGAAATGAACACATTCTTGAATTAGATAACTTGAAAAGTTCTATTATTCATTAATGATATTGAAATGATAGTTAAAAACCTTCCTACAAGAAAAATGCCTGGCCCTGATAATTTGATTGATGAAAGTCACCAAGAATTTATGGAAGAAATAATAAAAATTCTACACAAACTTCAAAAACCAAAAAGGCAGGTTCTTTCATATTTAATAGCTTATGAGAAAGATACTTTAAGTTTTGTTTGATGACAAAAAGAAGTTGAATACAAAATCAATATAAATAGTATTTGGAATTATTATCCTCTTAAAAACTTACTTTAGCTCCATGTTTTTCAACATAGGTATTAAGTTTTCCAGCTTTATAAAATGGTATCTATAACAACAAAACAACAAAAATCCGCATTTATAAAATTTCTTAACATAAACATATTATTAAATAAAGCAATACAAAAAGAATTTAAACATTACACAGGAGAGGACACATCATCAAGCCATCATCCTAACAGCTCCTATGTGTTGGAGAAGCAAGAGATAATCTCTCCCTACAATAAAATATGCAGGCACATTCTCAAAGTTAAGAAAGCCTTTTTGAGAGTGATACAAACATAGAAAAGGAAAAGGCTAATAAATTTCATATAATATTTAACATCTCTCCTAATATACAGTAAATTTCTAGGATGAACAAAGAAAATGGACACAAATGTTAAATCAAGAGAAAGTTTAAAAGGCCACAGTGCTTTAACTAACCAATGAAAGAGACAGAAATTCAAAGAAGATACTATCTTTAAACTAACAGATTGGCAGATATGTAAAGGGGGATAATATCCAGTGTTTATGAGGATATGGAAATATAGGTTCTCTCAATATACTATTTATTAAAATGTCATCCAGTACAAGCTTTTCAGAGAGTAATGTAGCATTATCTAGATTATAATAAAATAAATAAATGTATATAGTATCAAATGTACTGCAATCCCTCTTCTAGGCATTTAACCCATAGAAACTACCAGACAAATAAAAACGATATAATTTCAATGATAGCTTCTGAAGCATTATAGTAGTACAACTAGAAACTCAGATGTGCATTAGAAAATATTAACTAAATTATTATACACCTATACGATAAAATATTTCACAGCCTTAACAATGAAACAGAATAATATCCAGGAGAGGCTGTTCAAGGGGAAATGGATGGCAAGTTTAAAATAGTATATGTAAAAAAAAAAAAAAAGAAAAGAAAATAGTATGTGTAATAATTACATTTTCTACTTTAATGTAAAAAAGTTATGTAACATCTTTGTAAGGAAGCAAAACATATTTTTATATGGCTGCTTTCCTCTTAGTATTCTTGCTAAGATTAGGATGCTTGAATTTAGAAGAACTCTGAAACAATGTCCTCCTTGTTCCATAAAGATTTTCAGGTAGAAAAGAACACAAGTAAGAGTTATTAGTGTTTACTTGTTTACCAGCAGCTTATCCTTCTTAAAAATGATATCAAGAATGAGAAGATAAGATGAATATATAACCATATAACATAGAAGGAAAAAAAAGGAACCAAAAGTTTATTGATAGCTTATAAGTATTAATAAATGTTCATTTCACTGGATTCTGAAGAATTAAAATCTCAGAATAAGAGGATTTTTAGAAACATTTTTGACAAAAACCACAGGATAATATAATTTTTATTAAGATTTTTGGCATTTCATTATCAGCCCCAGTAACATACAGCACTGGGAAGTATGTTTTTCATTCTAATTTTATTAAGTGTAAAAAAATCTTTTTAAATACAGTTTCCAAATTAAAAACACCGTAGATCTAAGTCCTTTAAAAACAACTGGACATATGTTGAAATGGGAAACTTATTCCTTTACATTAAATGAAATTCTAAGGAAAAAAATATAAGAAAAAGATGAAGCCATGTGGCCTTTAAAAATTATGCTATAATATTTTATTCATTAATAGTCTTTACCTTAGTATTTATGACAGAAAAAAAACTAAATATTAAATTAGAACCACAAAAATGAATTTTAAACATCAGGTATATCGAAGTTAAAGTCTATAACCGATTCACTCAAATTATAACACAGGTAATTAGGCCTTATAAACCACATTCAATTTGAGCTATAATTAATACTTTTATCAATATTTCTTCCAATAATTAGTAATAATACTTCCTAAAATACTTCTTAAAATAAAATTTTAAGATACTAACCGCCATCACTACCCAAATTTGGCTTAGTATTCCAGGCACAGGTGATGTAAGAATATCTTGGTGCAGAAACAGCAATTGCCTGTGGAGATGAAATGTATTAACTTTAAAGTGGATTCACCCACTGTCTAGGTTTGCTTTATCAGAACATTTACAAAATTGCTTAGTTCTATTCAAAGGATTACATTTCTTCTAGGGAAGGACTGTGTTATTGACTTCTGTATCTCACCCCGCACTTAACATGGTAATTTGAATAATTAGGGTATTCAGCCAAGATTTAAGAATGTTAGAAGGTTTCGAATATTGATATTAAATGAAAACTTGTCCCTGAATCTGAGTTTCCCAATCTCTTTCATTTGTGAACCTAGATTCTTCATTTAAAACTCCATTCCTGTCCAAGTATAGATTTGAAGATGTCTAAACATTTTAGGAATCCAGCTCTTCTAACTTCTGTTTCTTCTATTTTCCTTTTTTTAAAGTGGTGGTCAGGAGGCATTAGACACAAGAGAGTATAAGGATTCATCTATCAGTGAAGTTATCAAATACTTCACCGTTAAAACTATCGACTAGATGCTTTTCCTTTAAAAAGAAAAAATTTTCCCAGCCAAAATGAAGAGGGTAGTGGTTTTAGCTAGGAATCAACAGCGGAATGAACTCATAACAAAAATCATCACAATTCAAACTCTCATCAATAATTTTGTTTCAAAGATCAAGAAAAATGTGGATAAAACATAAAAGGGACCAGAAATGGAAATATGAAAAATTTCAAAATTAACCCTCAAGCAAACAAACTTTAAAAAACATGAGTGTGTCTGTGTGGAGGGAGAGGGGAGGGGTTTCCTCAAAAAGTAAGACGGGCTAGTCTGTTTCTCGTCAGAACCTGGTGCAGAACCAGGTGCAGCAAGTACTTGGTTTTTGCAATGCCTACCTCTGTCTGACACAGCGAAGTCTCTTCTCAAGCTGTCCCAGCCTCTTTGTCAGTTACTGGGACAGTGAGTCAAGACATCCTACTCTGTGGGCATGGCCATCTTCAGTTTGAGGGTAAACAGCAGAAAATCCCAGGTTTTCCACCTATTTGTTTCCAAAAGGAGTCACAGGTAAATGTTCACTAAGTATCAAATGACACCTTAGCAGGAAGGGTACAGGCTCCGGATACACTTGAGTGGGAGAATATACACAGGGAAGAAGGAAAGTTCTGTAATGAAGAACAAAATGGGAGGACGCCTCCAGGGCCTTCCTCATTTCTGGCTCCTAGCAACGTTCTGTTTGCTTCTGTCCAAGAACGAGAGCTACAGACGTAATTTTGTCATGTATTCTAAGAGTCCTTCTTGGAGTGCCTCAAACAAATTAAGGGTCTTTGGCAATCATGGAGGATTGAATCCTTGAGGCGTCAACCAAGCTGTTTCTCAGACTATCTTGGGTCATATATTTCAAGATAGTTCTTGGAGAAATAGTTTTCAGAAATGATCTTATGCTGACCTGAAAATTAATAGAAGCTGTTATCTCAAATGTTTACAGTATCTCCTAAAGTGTCCATGAACAGTAGGTACTTAATATTTATTAATTTCTATCTCTAAGCTTCGGGGAGTCTGATTTAATCCATCAATGTTTATAAAAAACTTTAAATTAAAAACATCACACAAGAAATCACAAATATAAAAACTCAATAGTGTGATATTCAATATCAAGTATTTTAAATCCTTCCCTAAATGTGATATAATATACTTGGTGAGAACAAAACTGAATTCCTTTATTTTAAGCTATATACACAGATTGAGTAAAAGAGTAATTTGCTTCAGGAGATACATCTAAAACAGCTCTTATAAGTCTCAAAAATCGAGAAAGCCTTAGTTATAAAGTGTATTTTTACCTGCACATCTTCATCTGTGTGCTCCTAATCTCGGTATCTGCCACCTCGTTACTCAATATTATCCTGACAACACAGAGTTTGTGTAAATCTGGAGATGTGATGAAGAACAAGGATTGCTGCCTAGAATCATTCATAGTTTCCTGTTGACTGAATGTCTCAGCTATCAGGCCCTTAAAAATAAACAAACGGCAATAAAATGGTAATAAATTCTCTTGCCAATAGGGATTTAATACCAACCTACCACAGAATATTTGATATTGTGTTGGAATAAGTCAGTAAAAATAAATTAGCAGACTTCAACATTAAATATCACTAAAATTTTACTTTTAAGAATTGTTTAACCTGCTAGAACTTTTTGGTATAAGTTTTATTAAGATGTAATGTAGATAACCTCCAATTCACCTATTTATATTATACAATTCAGTGGTTTTTACTATGTTTGCAGTTATGCAACCATGACGATACACATTAGAAAATTTCCATCATTTAAAAAATATAATCTAGAATTTTAAGCCTGAAGTTCTGTATCATAAATAAAATAATTTGAATAAATAATACAAAAACCAGCTACTATTTAAATGCTTACTCTGATCTAGATACTAGATCTATCACATTGTCTTTAATAAACTTCTCTAATGTTCCTGACTATTCTTTTTTTTTTTTTAACAGTTACTCATTTTTGAGAGACAAGAGACAGAACATGAGCAGGGGAGGGGCAGAGTGAGAGGGAGACACAGAATCTGAAACAGGCTCCAGGCTCTGAGCTGTCAGCACAGAGCCCAGTGCAGGGCTCGAACTCAACAAGGTGAGATCAGACCTGAGCCAAAGTCAGATGCTCAACTGACTAAGCCACTCAGAGGCCCCTGTTCCTGACTATTCTTAAGTTTCCACTTGCTTTCAGAAAAAAAGAGTTTCCTATGACAAGTCTTATTTTGTTTCAGGTTATCTCTATAAAGCACTTCAAGGTTAAATATACTTTTTCCATGAGAAGAAATACTTACTAAGATCTATAAATTGTTATTTAGTTTCCTTTTTCCAAAATTACTTGACTTTAAAATGTCTATTTGGGACATATTTTATAGTAGATAATTCACAGGGCATGCCTTTGAAGTCTATCTTATGTATTAGGGAAACCTGGAATGTTAAAGTAGCCGATTTAAGCCCAATTTCTCAAGTGAGCACATAACGGAGACTCTAATACTTCAAGCTGTAAACATCAACGTATTTTCTCCCTTTAAGAAGAAAAACAAACATGTCAGCCCAGGAATCCGGAGTATGACCAGCCTTAAGTGTGAGCTCAGCAAGCGAATGTCCTTGTGGCACCGCAGGGGACTGGGGCCCCTCTGGCTCCCACACTTTCTTAATCAAGAACCAGAGCGTTTGGAATTTTCACCTTTAGAGAATCATTTGGTTCTTTCAAAATTGGAAATATTCTTAGAGAATTTAACAGAAACCAATCCACACAAGGCGTTAATGACCTAAACAATATGATTTCTGACATTAAAAATACCCTTCCTTCTAGTTTTCTGCTGTATCTTCTATTTTTCGTGTTTACTGTTATGAAAAGTCTTTTAAAACGTATGAAGTTTCAAGGTAAAGACAACCCACTTCACCATTTTGCCTAAAATTCACTTCCTCTGAAATATTTTCATAAAGGGTATCAAAGGAGAATGAGGCAAAACATGAAGCAAAGAATTAATTATGGCTCTGGCCCAGAGGTACAGTTGTACATATGTTTAAATGTTCATTTTATTTATTTATTTATTGTTGAGGGAGAAAGAGAGAGAGAGAGAGAGAATATCCCACGCAGGCTCCGAGCGGTCAGCGCAGAGACCGACACAGGGCTCGAACCCACCCACTGTGAGATCAAGACCTGAGATCAAATCAAGAGCAGGACACTTAACGGACCGAGTCGCCCAGGCGCCCCTCAGTTGTGCATATTTTAAAGAATTTCTGACAAAGACACAGGTGAAAGTTCGCGATTTGCTCGCTTTATTTCTAAAGCACATTTCCCACTAAAATAACTTCGTCCTTCTTCCTTTAAATGTCTTCTGGGAGACGGGCGCCTGGGGGGCTCAGTCAGTTCAGCGTCTGACTCCTGGTTTTCGCTGCGGTCAGGATCTCAGGCCCACGGGTTCCAGCCCCGCAGGCGGCTCTTTGCGGGGTCGCTGTGGGCTTCAGAGCCTCTGCCTCTTCTCTCTGCCCCTCCCCCCGGCGGCCCCCATCCTCTTCTGTCTTCAAAGACAGGCCAGGAAACCGCATGCGAACCACACTGCTCTGGATTCGAACCACACTGGAGCAGCCAGAAGTCGGTTTTTGAGTTCACGGCCCGGAAAGCTCGCAGATGAGAGCCGCTTCTCATTGCCCGGATCGCAGCCGCCATGCCCCGCAGGGCGCACCCAGCAGCGGGTGCCCACGGAGCCTCGCAGGCCTCCGAGAATCGAGCCCGGTCCCGCGGCCCGTCTGGGAGGCCCGCGGCCCAAACAGTGGCCCGGAGGCCAGAGGTAACGGACCGCGGTGGAGACACAGCCAGGTCTTCCTTCAGCTGAAACCACGCGGTCTAGGCGCAGATCCGGTGACTATGCCGTCAAACACGGTGCCCCGAAGACTGGCACCTGGGGCCCGGCCCGCTCCGCCCTCACAACTGCCCCACGAGGTCGGCCCGCGCTGCCCCGGGTGCCGGCACGGGGTCTCCCCGCCGCGGATCGCGGTCTGGCGGGTGACCGGGTCCGGCAGCACGGTTTTAAAACCTGGGAGAGCAACGCCTTCGAAGCCACCGCCTCCTGAGGCAGGAGCAGGAGCCTCATCCCTTCCCGCGGGCGGCGAGGAAGCGGCGGGACGGCGGCAGGGCCTGCAGCGGCCTCCCCGCTGCCTGCCTGGCTCCCTCACCCAGACGGCTCGCCTTCGAGGGACGAGGGCCAGCGCTCCGCGCTCCTCAGCCGCCTCCCTGGCGTCTCCTCTCTGCCCTCCGGCGCTGCTCCCAGCGTGCCCCGCGAGCCACATGCTCCCGGCATGCCCCGGGCGCCCACAGCCCGCCCACGTATCACGTGCTCCCGGCATGCCCTCAGCGCGCCAGCTTTTCCCGCCCCGCTGCCGCCACCGGCGCCTTCCTGTGTTCCCGCCATTCCGGAGAGAAGAGCTGGGCAGGCGCGAGCGGGGCGCGGCGCGAGGCCCTGAGGCCCTGGCGGAAGCCGAAGGCACGACAGTGCTGCCGCGGGGGAGTGCGGCCGCAGGGGAGCCGCGCTGGCTGACTTCCGTGGAGGCAGCGGGCGCTTTCGTTTGACAGGTATTTATGAAGCGCCTGCTGTGTGCTGGAGCTTTTCTAGGAGTCGGTAATGGGGCATTCAGCAAACAACATTCCGTGGCGTCGTGGCCCTCAAGGTTCCTTGGGGGTTGGGGGACAGAAAACGGCAGAGTGGAGCAAGAGACGCGTGTGGCAGCTGCTGAAAGGTGCGTCGGAGAACAGGAGGCGGGAAGACGGGTTGGGAGAGGCCGTGGCAGAGGCCGGGGGCGTCGTGGAGAAGGTGGCATGGGAGTGGCCCCTGAAGGCGACGCGAGCGGGGGGCTCCTGGGATGCCAGGGGAGAAGGCTGCCCGAGAGAGCGGAGCCCGCAGGGGCCTGAGGCGGGAGTGAGGAGGGCCGCAGTGGGGCCGGAGGGGGTGCGGGGACAGCGGATATCAGGTCTCAGCCGTCCGTGTTGTAACAGGGGCGCGGGGCTGCCGGCGACACAGGGACGGCGAGGAGAGTGGCAGGAGGCAGTGGCGATGACTCGGGAGAGAGGGACGATGTGCTGGCTTCAGGAGGGCGGATGGGATGGGATTGGGTTGTGAAGTTATACCTAATATTTTGTTTATTTTGAGAGAGACAGACAGACAGACGGACAGAATCAGCGGGGGAGGGGCAGGGAGAGAGAGGGAAAGAATCCCAGGCAGGCTCCAGGCTGTCTGAGCGCAGGGCCTGATGCGGGGCTCGAACTCGCAAACCCTGAGTCCGACACATAACCGGCTGTGCCAACCAGGAGCCCCAAGGGGGTCGAGGTTAAACCTAATACGCTCTGGACGTGGCACGTCGTGGGGACTGAGAGAAGGGGCGAGCGTGACTCCCAAGGTTTCCGTACTGATGGCACTGAGAAGGGGGAGACCACGGGAGGAGCAAGTGGGATGAAGATCAAGAGGAGTTCCGTTTAGGACATGTTGACATGGAGGAGTGGAGAGGAGGAGGTCTGGGGGGAAATCAGTGCGTGACAGACGGTGTTTAAAACCATGACGGGCGTCTGGGGGCTCCGTCGGTTAAGCATCCTCCTTTGCTCAGGTCATGATCTCATCATGGTTCATGGGTTTGGGCCCCACGTCGGGCTCTGTACTGACAGCTCAGAGCCTGGAGCCTGCTTCGGATTTTGTGTCTCCCTCTCTCTCTGACCCTCCCCTGCTCCTGCTGTCTCTCTCTCTCTCAAAAATAAACAAACATTAAAAAAAGTGAATTAAAAAAATTGTAAAAGTTTTTATTTAAAGAATTATAAAATTTTTAAATTATAAAAAGTTATTTTTACTTAAAAAAAAATAAATAAAACCACAATACCAGATCATCCCGAGTGTAGGAAGGAAAGAAGTCTTCACACTGAATCCTGGCAGACTCCAAAAAAAGTTCCTAGCGATAAAGAGGAACCTCCTATGTGGAATGCCAGGATATTTTTATTAGGCAAAGAGCCATTTTTCAACCTCACGTCTTACCAGGCTGCAGAAGTTATATCATGAAACGATGAGATTTTCTTTTGTGTTTGATGTTTGATCTATTGGAATAATTTACTTATTTTGTATTTGCAAAATAAACTTCGGCAAAAAGGAGTCTTTTTAGGTATAAGCCTAACTCAGGAAGAGAGTGCTCAATACTTAATAGTTTGGTTACTTATAACCAGCTGGGAGATCATAGTAAGAGATTAATTATCACAAGATTGATGAGCAAAATCAGCCCCCTATGACAAATGTGCTTTGCAACATTAAGTGAACAAAGTAAGATCTTCTGAAACAAACATTCCAACAAATAAACTTTTTGTCCTAAACTTTTATACTCTGGTTGTATGTCAGCAATCATTGGAATTATTAAACTGTTGAAGATTGCCGAAAAGTTCTTTATCCTACCCGGGATATACTCATAGGAAAAAAAAATGCATGAAAACAATGTCGAAAATAAACATAGATTCAGCTTAAATCTTACATAAATGCTTTATCTTCACTAGCCTTTCTTATCTATTCAAATAAAGATAAACATAGTGTTCCTCATTCTGAAAAGTACATCTGTCAATTTCCTGTTCCTAATATCTCTGCTACTGAACTTATGGCCTCTGACTTGAACAATTTTAACATGGAAGAATTAAAAATATTTGAAATCACTGAACACCCCAGTACTAAATATCCAGTTCTATTCCATTAAAATGAAACATTGCTTTTTGTGAAAACATGGATAAATCTCTCGAAATGTGAATAAGTCATAAGCAGGTAGCTTTGTGGTTTGTTGAAAATGACCATCCTTGTTTACCCACCAGTCATATCTAAAAATAGGACATTACCTGCATGCATCTCCAACAGTCCCCTTCATGCCCTCTTCTGGCCACGTCCCCACTTCCTCCAGAAGTAATCACTGTCCCAACTGCTAAAATTGTAAGTTAGTCTTGCTAGTTTTGAACATTTCTATAAATGGAGGCATATAACATGACTTCTTTTATGTTAGGCTTCTCTTATAAACATTATGTCCATGAGATCCATATTGTTGAAGTAGCATTATCTTATTATCATTACTGGACAGTGTTCCACTGTGTGTATATACTTCAATTTATTTATCCTTTCTGAGGTTGCATAGGCAATTAGATTGCCGCCAGTTTGGGATTATTATGAAGAATGCTGTGAAGAGCATTCTTATTCAGAAGAAAGGCCCAGAAGGCTACATACATTGTAACCCCATTTTTGTAAAGCTCAATAGTTCCCCAAGAAAAGCTAAACAGTGGAGGCACCTGGGTGGCTCAGCCTGTTAAGTGTCTGACTCAGTTTTGGCTCAGGTCATGATCTCATGGTTTCATGAGTTCAGCCCCCATGTCAGGCTCTGCATTGGCAGCACAGAGGAGCCAGCTTGGGGTTCTCTCTGCCCCTCCCCCACTCATGTTATCTCTGTCTCTCTCAAAATAAATAAGCTTAAAAAGAAAGCTGAACAATGAATTGTTTGTTGATACATGTGCATAACTATTCTTTTTACAAGCAAGGAAATGATAAACATAATTCAGGATAATTATGATTTTTGGGTGGCAGAAGGATGGGATACGGGAGGAACTGTAGTCCCCAAGTCGAGTGAAGGGTTCACTGGTGCTCATTTATATTACTATACTTCAAATCATGTACATCCACTTACATTAAATATTACATCATAATTTTTTATTAATAAAAAAGCACAAAATATCACAGGACCAGCCAGAATTTTTATCCAGAGGAAACCTTTACTGACAGGATACATTTTAATGACAAGCTTGTGGACAGGCTAATTAATTTACCAGGTATATGAGTTACTTACGTTTCTATTTATCACACACAGGCATTCAAGATGGGAAAGAATCCTCTTAAAGATTCCACCCTCCAGTTTGACTGAATGTATCTCTTTTATGAAGATGAAGTTTGTTGCATTATATTAAATCATGTTTAAACTGTCTGGACATACAAAAATTAGGCTTTTTTTTTTTTTTTGGTTAGGCTACTACCACATGAAAATGAAGTCATTTGTTTTTAAAAAACAATATTTTTATGTTTATTTATTTTTGAGAGAGAGACAGTGTGAGTGGGGGAGGAGCAGAGAGAAAGGAAAGGACAGAACCTGAAGCAGGCTCCAGGATCTGAGCTATTAGCACAGAGCTCAATGCTGGGCTCGAACTCACAAACTGTGAGATCATGACCTGAGCCAAAGTTGGACACTCAAACAACTCAGTCACCCAGGCGCCCCAGGAAATGAAGTCACTTCTAAGAAAGATTACATGGGGAAGAGTCAGATCTTTAGTCAGAAAGCTGGCATATGATAAGGCCCAGGTGGGGGTTGAGGCTGTGTTTACCATGCACCTTTGCCTGGAATTTGAAGAGTTTGGATGTCTAAGATTGTATTTGTGGGTAGAGCATAATCAGCTGTCCTCAAACATAAGGAGGGAGCCTGGGACTCAGAATGATGGGTTCCTAAAAGCGTTTTTACTGGGTGTGCACCTCATAATCACGTAAGGAGATTTGAGAATTTGACAGATTATTGAATTTACATTGCTGCTTCATTTATTAAAGCTGAATAGACTATATCAGGCTCTAGGATCATTGTATATGGTGGAAAATTATTATTATTTTTGCTTCCTTTAGCAAAGTTCATTTGGATATTCTGGCCCTGCTGTAAGAAAAGCAAAGAGAGAGCTATTTATCGATACTTCTGCCAGAGTGCCGAGGAGGAAATTAGGGTGATGACAGATGGCAGGGAGTGATACAGTAGTTAGTGAGAGAATCATGGATAGAAGACTACCTAGAGACTAAGATTTACCTCCTTCTAGCCTCAACCTTAATAGTCCTAAATGATATTTTGTTCAGGTAGGTAACAGTTTCTTCCAGCTTGCCAGAACTCCACTGCCCTCTCTACCATTCACATTACTTGTACACTTATGTGGCTGCACTGAGCACTTTGGGTAGGTCTTACGTGTGCACAGTGTTCATTTTAACTTTTTATGCTGCTGCTGCTGCTGCTGCTGCTGCTGCATTTAGACTGTCTGTCTCTGTTTCCTAGGCTTGAAAAGAAAGAATATAATTTTACCTTTAGTAGATGTCTCAGGAAAAGTTAGAAAACTTGGCTAGTTCTCTTGCTAGGGACAGATGAATAAATTAGTTCACATTTTTCTGTATGGTTGTAATAAAATTATATTTCCAGGTTCTTACATGCCATCTTCTATATCACATTTTTACCCATATTCATTCAAAAGCATTTATGGAGCACAAACTACATGCTAGGCACTGTTCTGGAGACACAGCTGTGACCAACTGTCCTTTCCCTTGAGGAACTCTTGGCCCAGTGAAAAAGAAAGACATGTAGAATGATGACTGAGTGAGTGTGTGATAGAGATGATCAGAGAATCAAGGAATACTGAGGGGGGACTAGTGGGAGGAGAAAGTGTGATCAGCACATGCCTCCTCCATTGGTGACTCCCACGCTGAGTCAAAAAGGGTCCTGAGTCCTAGGCCAAGAAAAAGGAGGTGGGAGGAAGGAGTAAGGAGGGTACTCTGGCAGAGAAGGGGGCTTGAGCAAGGGTATGGAAGTGAGGAAAGGATGCTGGATCTCCAGGGATCTGAAAGTAGCTCACTATTGGTAGGCTGTAGGTTTGAGGTGGAAATGACAAATGATAAAGCTGGAGAGAGGCAGATTTTGAATGATTTTGGGTGCTCTGGTAAGGAATTGGAACTTTAGTTATTGGAAGACATTGGAAAGTCTTAGGCAAGAAGTGATATGATCAGATTTTAATTTTAGACTCATCATTCTATGGAATATGGGCCTGAGGAATTGGAGACTAGAAGGAAGAGGAACCTGTTAAGTAATTGTAAACAGGTAGGCAAGTAATCACAAAAGGCCGATCTGGCAGAATGGGACTAGGAATCAAAGAGAAGAGCACTCTCATCAGATGGGCAGGAGGAAAAATCTCCCGGATGCAGCGACAGAGTCAATGAGGTGACCTGGATGATTTCCAAGCTTCTGACTTAGGAATACACCAGCGACTGTGTTTCATAGAACTGTCTGGAACCCTAAACCCTTTACAAAATGAAATAGGATATCTGGAATTTTCTGTATCTATCCCATCTTGTTCGATTTACTTGTGCTGGAGACAGAAAGATTAAAAAAAATAAATTTAATATTGCAGCCATGTTCTACAATCAAATATTTACTCTCATTATTTGCTTGCTCCTAAGGATGTATTTATAAGGAAAATGTGCCTAAGAATGTATTTACAATGAGATGGCCAGCATATAATTAACTTGTGATTGCTTGAAGTCAGGAAAATTGCCCTATCTGTGCAATGAACTTCAGACATCTGTATGAGATTTGTGGTCAGATAATACCCATTGCTCTCTACTTTTCATTTCTGCTTCTGCAGCCCAGTGGGTCAGAGATTTTCAATTAACATTGGTGTTATAAATATACGTGTATAAAAACAACTTCAAGCCATATGGGCTTTATTTGAAAATGAATAAAGAAATATAAAGTTTAGAAAATTTTGGGTATTATTGCTAATAGACAGGAAATTATTTTAGAAATCAACAAAATGGTCTATACATATTAGAGATTTAGATATTTTTTTGAAGGAAAAGGTTAGCTTATGCTAATATAGTATTTAAAAGACCTGGATAGTTTTCCAGACAAAAACAAAAACTAAAGGAATTTGTGACCACTAAACCAGCCCTACAAGAAATATATTCTATAGTTCAATAGAACAGAATAGAAAACCCAGAAATGGGCCCATAACTATATGGTCAACTAATCTTCAACAAAGCAGAAAAGAATATCCAAAGGAAAAAAGATTGTCTCTTCAGCAAGTGGTGCTGGGAGAACTGGACCACTTCCTTACACCATACACAAAACTAAATTCAAAATGGGTGAAAGACCTAAATGTGAGACAGGAAACTATCAACATTATAGAGTAGAACAGAGGCAGGAAGCTCTTTGACTTTGGCTATAGCAACTTATTAGACACATCACTGGAGGCAAGGGTAACAAAAGCAAAAAATGAACTATCGGGACTCAAGATAAAAAACTTCTGCATAGTGAAAGAAACAAGACTAAAAGGCAGTATATGGAATTGGAGAAGATATTTGCAAATGGCACATCTAATAAAGGATTACTATCCAAACCCTATAAAAAGTTTATTAAACTCAACATCCAAAAAACAAATAATCCAGTTAAGAAATGGGCAGAACACCAGTAGACATTTTTCCAAAGAAGACATCTAGCTGGCTAACCAGACATATGAAAAGAATGTCAATATCAGTCATATTCAGGGAAATACAAATCAAAGTCAAAATGAGATACAACCTCAACCTGTCAGAACAGCTAAAATGAACAACACAAGAAACAAATGTTGGCAAGGATGAAAGAGGAACCCTCTTGTACTGTTGGTGGGGATGCAAACTGGTGCAGCCACTCTGGAAAACTGTATGGAGGCTCCTCAAAAACTTAAAAGTAGAACTACTCTATGATCTAGCAATTGCATTACTAGATATTTACCCAAAGGATACAAAAATATAGATGCAAAGGGTAACATGTACCCCAATGTTTATAACAGCATTATCAACAATAGTCAAACTATGGAAAGAGCCCAAATGTCCATTGACTGATGAGTGGATAAAGAAGATGTATATACACAATGGAACATTACTCAGCCATCAAAAGAAGAAAAGAATGAAATCTTGTCACTTGCAACAAAGTGGATAGAACTAGAATGTATCACGCTAAGTGAAAAAGAGAAATACAAATATATGATTTCACTCATATTTGGAATTTAAGAAACAAAACAGATGAACATATGGGAAGGGGGAAAAAGAGGGAGACACACCATATGAGTCTCTTTACTATAGAGAACCACCTGAAGGTTGATGGAGGGAAGCGAGTTGGGGGTGGGCGAAATGGATGATGGGCATTAAGGAGTCTACTGGTTGTGATGAGCACTGGGTGTTTAAGTAAGTAGTGAATCACTAAATTCTACTCCTGAAAACAATATACACTATGTTACCTAACTAGAATTTAAATAAAAATTTGAAGGAAAAAAAGACCTAGACATAATGCAAAGTATCTGTGTAGATATTGTATTTGTATTGGGATTCCATCTTTGCTGAAGTGCCCATTTGTTTGAGGGAAACAGCTTTCTATAGTTTTACCTACATAATGGGAAATATAGTTAGCAATGGGTAGGAAAAGGTGATTCAAGCACATCTTATGCATGAGTGACAGAATTAGAAAATAAATAAAAAATATAATCAGGATTGCCTCATAGTGCAAAAAGACTGACTGCTTTTTATGGTATATTTTTACCTGAGGAACTTTGGAGTGGATTTAGGTTTTGTAAATGTTTATAAACACGTCTTTGCCGGAGGGGAAGTCAGGAGGAGTTTGTGATATTTGCGTTCCTTTAATTTCTCAGGCTTGTTTGCCAGTTTGCCTAGATTTACTTCACTCTGGGATGTTTCCTCATACCTGAGTTTTCGAACAAGGAAGTCTTGCTGAATAGTAATCATAGCACTCGCTAAAACTTATTGAGTCATTTCTCTGTGCCAGGCCTCGTGCTAAGCATCTTATAAGCAGTGGCTCCAAACAGTTAACTGACTAGCTCATGAACCAGCTGATAAGTCACTCAACCAGGGGCAGGATCCAGATCACTATAGCTCAAGTTTTGTTTTTAACCACTTCTGGAGTTGGAACTGGGACTGAAATCTGGAACAGTATTGATGTTGGATTATAGACGTAGCCGGGACCTCAAGAGGCTCATTGCTCTGCTAGGAGTCATGGGAAGATTTGGCAGTTCTGAAAACTGTTAGGGAATCTGTTGCTATAATCTGGTTGATTATTTTTAAAGTGTATAGGAAGGGTATAACACTAAATGTATACATTTGGAAAGAGAAAAAGTCTCAGATCAATAATTTAAACTCTTGCCCTGGAGCAACTAGGGAAAAAAAAAAAGAAAAACACAAAGCAACAGAAGGAACTAATGAAGAATAGAAATTAATGATATTGAAAAAAATAGAGGAAATCAGAGACAAAAAGCTGGCTCTTTAAAAAGATCAGCAAGACTGACAAACCTCTAGTAAGGCCGATGCAAAAAAAAAAAAAAAAAAGCAAGAAGTCACTAATTACTAATATCAGGAACTAAACAGGATATCAGTATAAACCCTGCAGGCAGTAAAAGGATAATAAGGAACTATTATAAACAACAACACATATAGATTTGACAATGTAGGTGAAATGGATCAATTCCTCAAAAAGTATCAACTACCACAAGCCACCCAGTCTGAAACAGATAATTTGAATAATCCTGGAACTGTTAATGGAAATTAAATTCATGAATTAAAACCTCCTAAAAAAGAAATTTGCAAGCCCATATGGTTTCATTGGAGAATTCTACCAAACTTTTAAAGAACAATAAAACCAATTCTACACAATTTCTTCCAGAAAAATGGAAAAAAGGAATCACTCATTCTCTGAAGTATCATTACTCTGATAATCACCCAAACCAGACAAACACAATGCATGAAAGAAAACTACACACCAGTATATCCCATAAACAGATTCAAAAACTCTTTAACAAAATATAATTTAGCAACAAACAGGTGCGGTTTACTCCAGAGACGCAAGGCTGGCTCGATATTTGATATCCAATGTATTCTGTCATATGTAAAGCCTAAGGAATATTTGGAATGTTTGGAAAAGTGTCTCCTTTTCCATGGCCATGCATTCCTATGGAGGAGGTAAGCAAGGGGAAAGGGAACTCATATTTATGAGGCTCTAATGAGGAAGCAGAGCTGTGTTGAGTCCCTAGAACGATGACCTGCATGTGTAACTTGTGTAGTTCTTTTTGGAATTAACTACCTATCAACGCTGAAAAGGGCCTTAATGTCGGATGACTTATAACATGCTGGGATTTCACCCTCCCTCCCTTTTTGAATAAACGTTTGTAAATCTTCCTAGGAATGCTAAGCTAAGGAGTTGGTATTCCAGAGTCCATTCCAAGTGCTATGAATCCTTTAGGATTTACGTAAACAATATACTGTTGAGACAAGACAGGGCATTAACGCAGGAACTCGCCTACCTTACGCGGAGAAGGGCTTTAGAGCTTTAGGAATAATTAGGACGTTTTTGCTTTGTATAGAACAAATACTTTCCCTGTTTCTCCCCCCCGTGAGAAGTGGGCAAGCCTGGGGAGCACGTGGAGTGTCAAGTACAATTACAGTGAGGGTTCTGAGCAGCACACTTTTTCACTGAAGCAGAGTGATGGCACTGCGCGTTTTTATGTCCCCGAGGCTTTAATAGTTTAACAAACTTGCTGTGGAGAGCCTTTGTCCCGAAGTGACAGCCAGGGCTGGCTGATCTGATCCGACTGCGAAGTCGCGGCGATGCACAGGATGGCCTGTGCGTTGGCCCCAGCGGATCCTCCTCGGACGGCCACCCGGCGGGTCGGTTGTTACCGCGCATAACCCCCGCCAGGGACCCCCTGCTTTCAGTACCACGCGGCCCGCCCATTGTCCCGCTGCCTTCTGCGCAGACGCACGAAAAGCCCCGCCCAGCGTCAAGGCCCGCCTCAGCTGGCCACGCCCTCAGCGCGATCCGGCTACAGTGTTCGGTACGGGCACCTTCCGCAGCCAGTCGATGCCCGCGCGCTGGGCGGGGGCGCGCTCGGGTTGGCGGAGGGTGTCGGCCGAGGGCGGACCCTTTGAGTGACAGGAATCCTGTCCAGTCATCGGGGGCCGTGCGTCCCCGCCCCCTCCGCGGCGCGGGCCGCCCCGCTCTGGGCGCGGGGCCGGGGCTCCGGGAATGTCCCAAGCCCAGCTAGCTGAGACGCGCGCTCCGCCCGGTTCGGCTGCTGTGTGCACGGCCTGAGGCCCACCGCGCTCCGAAATGGCCGAGCAGTCGGACCAGCCGGTCAAGTACTACACCCTGGAAGAGATCCAGAAGCACAACCACAGCAAGAGCACCTGGTTGATCCTGCACCACAAGGTGTACGATTTGACCAAGTTTTTGGAGGAGGTGAGTTGGTGAGGCGTGACGCCGCCTGGGGTTTGGGGTTTCCGTGCGGCGACCTGTCTGTCGTTGACGCGCGCCGCAGTGTGGGGTGTGCTCGCCTTTGCGTGTGCACCGGCTCTGCACACCTGAGCCTCCCCGAGTCTGCACATCTGCGTGTGCGTACCTGTGCGTTCCACACCTGCGAGCGCCCTCTGAATCTGGACGCCTGCGCCGACGCACCCAGCCCCGCACACCTGGGAGCGCGCCCCCGGCGTCTGCACCCCTGTGCGTGCACCCTCGGGAGCGTTCCGGGGCGCGTCGGCCAGCGTCGCTGCCGGGCGAGCCGTTGTAGCCGCCCGCGGCGTGCCCACTCCGGGCAGAAACCGCCTCCCGCGAGGGTGCGGAGGAGAGCACCGCTTAGCCCCGAGCGGGAAGCGAAATCGGCTGGAGCGGTTTCCTAGGCGAGGGCGCCGCTGCGGAAGGGTTTTGAAAGAGCCCCCTATGAGTTTGCGTAAACGGGGTCTCCGTCAGAGACCGGGAGTGGATTCCCAGTAGAGGCCGGTTGGATACCACCCATCCTGAGGACTCTAGTTCAGAGGTCGGGGTGTGGACCGCACCGCTGTCCCCGGCGCCCCTAGGCTTACCCCCACCATCCGTGCCCACCCTGTTCCCCAGGAAGGAGCGCTGTGATTGTTAACCGCATCCAGTGACGACTTTACAGCGAGATAGTGCTGGGCTCTTGGAACAAGGAAGTCAACTCCACGGCCTGCGAGGCTTTGATGAAGGAAGGAAAACAGCGTAGTGACGACTGCCAGTGGGGTTTGATCCTTAGCTTTGGAAGTTGTAAAATAACTTTGCCTAACGTGGAGGAAAACATTCCTTCTATAAGATTATTTGCATCAGGTTATAAGTTTTACAGCAAATTCTAAGACGCTTTTCTTTGCCACCTCAGGATTTGTTTTTGTCACCGTGCGCGAGTTTGGATCATAAATCTGAATGCAACACTTCCCTTCCTTTGTCTCCCCCCGCCCGACAAATGAGAATGTTTAGCGCTGGGCATTTTTACGTAGCTGGAGGTCTTGGAAAATGAAAATAGAGGCCTGGTCTTAGCTGGATCACAATTTACATCAGAGGGCTTTTGCAGAAAAAAAATTTTAAGTTTTCAAAAAAGTTGAAGCTGATATTTATTAATAAGATATTTTACTCCTAAGGCGTCATTTGGTGCCGTGCCAGAAGATGAAATAGTGCCCCGATTTAGGAGTGATTTATAGTGGGGAGGCAGATCTTGTCCGTCCCTTCCACCCAGCCCCAGGCATGTAAGCTGCAGCGGAACCTCAGGGCTAGTTGACGCCACAGGTCTGCTTGGAACCGTTCCTTGTTCCCCTCCCATGGTATGTGTGTGATTCTAGAATTTTAAGATTCAGCATGGGCTTTGTTTCTGTCGGTAAAAAAAAGAACAGCATTTAGGAAAGAGTAATAGGATATTTTTGGAAGTATTTTTTCTTTTTCCTATTTTGGGGGGTTCTGACCTGTACCTTGTGTCTGCAGGTGGCTTCTCTGGCCTGCCCTCGCCCCTCCCCCTTTGTCCACAGTTGTGACAACCAAAGTGACTACAGAAATTGTTGCCAAATGCCCCAAAATCCGTCCTATTGGGAATCGCTGTCATTTTGTATTCTGCATAACTTTAAGGGTGAATTTCTCAGAAGGAGAAATTCTCTGATGAGGCAGGAAAGAGGACCTTGCACAGAATTTTCTAAGTAAAACTAAGAGAGGCGAACACGCTGTTGGGTGGGTAAATTAAACGATGGCCAATTCTTTTATTTCTGTTTTCAATTCTCTCTCTGAAAGTAGCTTGAGAAAGCCTGTTTATCACTAATATTGGATAACTGACCCAGTGAGATAAGTAAACACTGTTTATAGTGCAGTAAATACAAACAAGTGTATAGCGGTTCCTGTTTCCTTTTCTCAGTTGGTAGCTGGTAAAATGCTCCCCGGAGTAGCCTGTGACGTGAGTTTGGAGCACCACTGCTCTGCCTTTTAATCAATCAGTTCAGTATCTCCTGGACTTCTGTAGGCGCGTCTCCCTCAGAAGACTACAGCCTGAGAGGAAGAGACGACATTTTGTTTCCAGAAGCTTCCATTGGCAGAAGTAGGAATAGCACAGGAAACAGTGCTAAGCTGAGGTCAGCTGAGTCTAGTTCAGCAAGAAGTGGACCCTGGGGCGGTGGTGTGAGGCCTTGGGCATGGGCTCTGCAAACACTGTGAACGCCACAGTGACAGCGTGGGAAGGACGAGACAGGTCCACAGAGGGGGCGCGGATTAAGTAGCCGAGAAGGTGGCCGACATTTTGAAGTTGGACCCACTGGCAGGATGGAGGGCCTCTCTGGGGTGATACCGCATCCAGGGCCCCCTGCCTGTTGCTTCCTATGCCTTAAACACAAATCCTCTCAGAGAGCGTCTGCTGGACACTTTGCCAGGCGTAATTCTTCCTAGATCCCTCCTGTTTCTATCACTTTATCAGGCCAGTGCTGTTTATGGCCTACCTGCTTTGGAACAGAAAGGAGACCAGGATATCTCTCTTGCTTCCTTGCCCTGCCCCCTTTCTTTCATCATGTAAAAAGCTCGAGGATTTCATGAAGTCTTTGTTTGCTAATTAAAGAATGTTCTGCTCTTCCTAATTAAGTATTAAGTATGAAAGGATGAAAGGTATTTCATTTTTTGCTTGGAGGGGGAGGGGGCTTCCTGTCTCTGAAGGCAACTTTCCATCACTGTGGCTTAGATTTCCCTGTACTGTGAGTTTACATATCCATATGGATAACAAGACTTTTCATGGCTGAGTATTTTCTCCTTTCAGAATATTATACATTTATATGCGTCTCTCCATTCATGTTGAGAAAATGTGTAGTGTGATGGCTGGAAGGGGTACTGCTCTGCGGCGTTCCCCCGGCCTCTGAGGCCTTATTTTAAGGTGAAAAGGGAGGAGGATAATAGTGTCTACTTCACAGGGTTATTTTAAGAATTAAACAGAGTAATGCTGGTTAAACACACAACACAGTAGCAGACAGATGGGCTGTGCCCAGGGAGACGCAGCTCCCGTACTAGTTTGGGGCAGGGTAGGCTGGTGGCTTTCCTTCTGTAGTATCCTATGTTGCTGAGTGTCAGTAGATTTTATTGTGTAAATCTGGCAGGTGATGTTGAAATGAGAGAGGATTATCCAAATTCCAGTCTTCCAGTCTAGAGCACAGGTGAAGTTTCGTAACAAGCTCTATCTCCTGAAATAAGGGCTTTAAAAACTGGTTTGTTGTTCAGGAGGAGGGTAGACACCTGAGAGGGAAGCCGGGCTCATTATTAATGGCAGGTTAAGTAGCTGCAGGTGTTTGGTTACTGTCTGATGCTGGCCTGCCGAATTATGAATTATGTTACCTACATATTTTGAACTAGGTTTTTGGTTTTTCAGCCCTGAGTTCTAGTTTCTGAATTGATATTTGTGAAGTTGGGTTTTGTCATAGGACTAATGGTTATAGTAACTTTGAGAGGCGGTTATTTGAAATGAAAATAGCGGGTTGCCTGGGTGGCTTAGTAGGTTAAGTGCCGACTTCCGCTCAGATAATGATCTCTTGGTTCCTGAGTTTGAGCACCGTGATGGGCTCTGTGCTGACAGTTCAGAGCCTGGAGCCTGCTTCTGATTCTGTCTCCTCCTCTCTCTGCCCCCATCCCCGCTCATGCTCGTTTGTGACCTCTCTCTTTCTCTCTCTCTCAAAAATAAAATAAACATTAAAAAAAATTTTTTTTAGAGAAATGAGAACATTGGCATTTGGTCCCAGGAAAAGAAAATGGTTTGCTTTTCCTTTTCTTTGATTTGGGCAGCAGTATATGTGGTATACATTCTGTTTTTAAAAGAGCTGTGGAAGGGCAAGAAGAAAGTATCTTAGCATTGGTGAAGTTCTATGAACTTGCTTTTGGTTCCAGTTAATAGATGTTTAATTTGTGAAATCCATCTCTTCCTGAAAAACATGGTAGAGAATGATGCCTTTGTTTCAGGTTGCCCCCTTTTTTACGGAATCAAAATGGAGACTTGTTTCTACAGAAGGTTTTCCGGTCATCCTGGGACTCTGAGGCTTCAATGTCTGCATCATGGATATTCTGTAACAACATTCTGCTTCACAGAGCTGTTGGCTCCTGGCTCGTTTTTGCTTTCAGAGACTTTGTGTTCTTAATAAAGCAAGTTTTGTCGTAGGGATTTACTTTTTGTTATTTTCCTTGAACATGGCTACCTACTTTCCAGAAATCAGTGGCTCTGAGCTTAGGGGACCTCCATTCCCCTGGACCCAGGAAGAGAGTGTAGGTGCTGGAAAGTCTGAGACACAGAGGATATAGCCTCAATATGGGGTGATCTATATTGAGGGCTAAAATCCCAAGTACCTTTGCTTTTTTCAAGAAAGTTTGATAATATTCTGAATCTGGTACTGTGGTTGATGTCTTTTTTTTTTTTTTTTTAAATTTTTTAACATTTATTTTTGAGAGACAGAGACACAGGGTGAACACGGGAGGGTCAGAGAGAGAGGGAGACACAGAATCCCAAGCAGGCTCCAGGCTCTGAGCTGTCAGCACAGAGCCCGACGCGGGGCTCGAACCCACAAACCGTGAGATCATGAACTGAGCCGAAGCTGGACACTCAACCGACTGAGCCACCCAGGCGCCCTGATGTCTTTGATGAATATAGAATATTCATATATTCAATAATATAAAATAGGAGTGTTATTCTTTCACATACATAGTTTGGTAAATAAAACTCAGAAAATATGAAATCCGTAGGAGGAAGATGTAAAGGGATCCTTCGGGGTAAAGGTGGCTCAGGTGTCGGGGAAACAGGCGGAGAGCCGTGTCTCACAAGCCTGCTTGGGGAATGTGAGCCTGGGCACAGGGCCTCTTTTATATTTCTACATTTGTTGTTCTTTTCTATTTTTTGTGATAACTTTCTGCTCCTTTTGAGAAGAGGTTTCAGGAGTGCCTGTGAGTTACTTTATCTTGAAACACTCAAAACAACAGAAAATCACTTGAGATTGTTAATCTTGTGTTTTATTTGCCTTTAAGGTGGATGGAAATTCCAAAGGAAGGGAGAATAATGATGCAGGCCAGTTTGGCTAAATCAAGGAGTAAATACACTCCTTTCTACTTAGTGCAGCTGTCCCCACCAGCGGGGACCCTGTGGTATAACGGAGTCGGAACAACCCAGGTCCTACGAGACATTCATTCATGGGGAAGTGTTGGATGGGGGTTAAGAAAACTAGACCTGTTCTGGGGTGAGCCAGGTAAATTCTCTAAAGCATTTTCTTTACTCCTAAATGGAGACGATTCTGTCTCCTGCATCAGATTTGTGAGCATTCGAAAATGCTTGGAAAAGTAAATAGTTTGACTAGGATAAAGTTTTCTTATAAATTAAGTGTTGTAATTGTGTTTGGTTGTGTGGAAGGTCCAATATTTCTCGAGGAGGCGCATTGAAGTATAATATTAAAAGCAAAAGTGGTCCCAAGTACAAATGATTTACTTTAAATATGATTTATTTAGGAGTATGTCCTGTGCCTGAAGGGATTCGTCTCTTTTCTACAGCTTTTAAAAGTATGACTTTATTGCTTTTGGGGAAAAGAACACATGATTACTGTCGGGAATTGGACAGTGTGGAAAAGAGCAAGGGAAAAGTCAGAGCGCGTGGAGCTCTGCTGCCCGAGGCGGCCCCGTGAGCGTCCTGCTGACCGTGTTCCCCGCTAGCTCTGCGGGCATCCGCCCTCGTGCTCGGATTTGTTTTCCATAAATGATAAAATACTTTGCAGGCTCTTTCGTAATCCTCTGTCGCCCCGTGTGTGGAGGGCACCATTCTATTTCAGTAAATCCAATTTTCTGGTTGCTCCCTCCTTACCTAAATGTGTTCTATGTCCTACGTAAGCGGTCCTTTCTTCCCATACATTTGTTGTCCGGTAAGTCTTTGTGAGTGGGGTTGCTGGGTGAGGGGTTGCACGCTTTTCGCGCTTTGTCGCGTCTTCGGGGGGGTGTCCCTGGTGACCACACTAGTGGCCGCAGCCAGGGCGTACACACCAGGGGACTTTCTTTCCCCACGGCTTCCTTTCCTTTAGTCACCGAGAAACGAGTTGATACCCCTCCTCCTCTCCTATGTTATTTGGCTGCATATTTTTCTCAGCAGGGGTAATACGTGGAAACATTTTTCTTCCCTTTAGCGTATACATCCTCTTAAAAATGCGGCCGTAGCGAGTGGCGCCTTGTTCATCCCAGCGGTCCCAGCACTAGCACACTTGGAGTCCTGAGGCAGGTGGCCGGAGGCGGCAGCAGACTGAAGGGGGCCTTCAGTGGCTCACTGCCCTCTGTGTCTTCATGAAGTGCACTGCTTTTCCCTGTTACCTTGGAACTTGGTGTGTGTATTTATTAACTGGCTGCTTGCATCTTTTACTAAGTCCTCTGTGGGGACCAGGAGAGTGAGTTGAAGATGTGGACTCTGCTCACTCAGGGCGAGTAGAATTCGGCCTCCACAGCCTGTTGGTAAGTGACCTCTGGCTCGTGGCAGCTGACCTCTCGTGGATGACCGCAGGAGGTCACTTTCTGGCGTGCCCAGAGCTGAGTCTGGAAGGAAGGCCCTGTTGCTGGGGAGGAGGGCGATGCCTGGGGGGGGTGGGGGTGGAGGGAGAGGGCAGCATTAATGGCTTTGGGCTCCTTCAGGGGCTTCTGTGCTGACTTTCTAGGGGTGTCAGCCTGCTGCCCTCCGGCAGGAAAGGCCTGGGCAGTGTTACTTTGCACCCGTTTCTCGCAGCGCCTGCTGTTGCTTATCGTGAGCAGGCTGCTCACTGGGGTTCGCACAGTTCTGTCAAAAGTTGGACACAAGATACACCCAGCCCACTTTCTTCTCTTTCCTTCTGCAGAAAGTGTTACCTAAATGTCTTCCATCCCCCCTCCTCTGGTAGAAATCCCAGTGGGCTAATGGTAGAAGGGGAAGCTGTGGTCGCTTACTGAGCATTGGTTGGCATCGAGTATGAGCTAGACAGCGTGCTGAACGCGTCTTGTGCACAGAGCCCTCCTTCGCATTTGCATTTTTAGTCCTCAGAATGATCCTCCCGGGTTGGTGGTGGTATTCTCCTTTTTAATTTTTTTTAATGTTTGTTTATTTTTGAGAAAGAGAGTGCGAGCAGGGGAGGGGCAGAGAGCGAGGGAGACCAAATCTAAAGCAGGCTGCAGGCTCTGAGCTGTCAGCACAGACCCTGACCCGGGGCTGTGACCCATGAACCATGAGATCATGACCTGAGCCGAAGTCGGCCACTCAACCGACTGAGCCCCCCAGGCGCCCCTCTCCTTTCTAAAGAGAAGAGAAACGTGGCTGGGGACGTCAGCGTCTTGCTCCAGTCACACGGCCAGTGAGGACAAAGCCAGGACTGCCGTCCAGGTTGCAGGCCTCCCCAGGCCACGTTCTTCAGCTCCGACCCTGACCGGGGCATGCGGCCGAAGGGGGTGGAGAGAGCTGTAGAGGACGAGAGCCGTCCGTTTGGTACACGGTTGCCGTCATTTGCTTTGCGATTTCCGCCCCGTGTCTGGAGACCGCTGCAGGAACCCGGGAGAAAGCAAAGGGAAGCTGGGAATGGGAATAATTGAACAAAAAAAGAAAACTCTTGGAAAGTCAAGGGCATTAACGTGCCTTTCTTTTCCTCTTTTGGCATTTTCCTGTGTTGCCTTCTAGAAGGTGAAGGAGACAGGCGGCCCTTCCGGTTTTCCCAGGAAGTTTTGTGGGGAGTCTTGGTGGAGTCTTCAAGGACTCTGTCCCCAACACACCTGATGGTCTTATGAATCCATGTCTTTTTGTTCGAGGAAGAGACTGTTTATATTAGGTGTGTGAGGAGGTTACATGTTGTTGGAAAGGCCTCTTAAGTGCGTGCCCTGGGAGGGCTTGTTCTGAATGGAAATCTGATGAGGTTAGGACTCTGATAAAATCCCTGCATGGGTTCAGCTAATCCCTCCAGCCCCTTCCCGCCCCCTGGTCGATTGTGGGTCCTTGTCCTTGGATCTGGAGGTGATACCCTGCCTTGCCTTGTCTGCCTGCGTCATCCTTCCACTTAATGCCTCAGCCACCGGAACCCACGCCACCCGCCCTGGGAACGTGTCCCCCTTTCCTGCTGTTTCCTTTCGGTCCTCTTAGCCTGTATGTGTGCACCGGCCACACGGCTGCAGGATGGGCCAGAGGCTCCTGTGTCTTGCACCCTCAGAGCACGTCCTTGTGCGGTCTCAGGATTTCGCTGTGTCCACCAAAGTGGGGGCTGCTTTGAGTTTTCGGTTCAAGGAATGTATGTTGTTATTATATTAAAGGATGTAATTTCTAGCAGAAAATCAAAAACTTCGTGTTGTGGCAATAAATTGCCGTTTTCTCTAATTCTTTTCGGTGGCTCTCTGTTGCCTTTATAATGAAGTTCCGTCTCTGTGTCCTGGTTTAATAAGGTCTGCATGAACTGGCCCCCACCTCAGCTAGGATCTCTGTCCCCCTGCCCTCCACCCTCCCTCAGGCTCTGCTTCTCAGAAAAATCAGGCTTGTTTCTGTGGTAAACCTTTGTACCACCTCCCCTACCCCTTGATCCCTACCCTCTTGAGGTCACAGCTCAGTGTCTTTTCCCAGGACTGGGAATCTTCTGTCCTGTCATCTGGCTTTGCTTTCCTGTTAATACTTCAGTTGATATCTGCTGTTTTTCTTGTTTGCTTGTTTGCAGTCCTTGTTTGCAGACAGCAGGGCCCCTGTCCATATTATCCTGGCACATAGTAAGTGCTCAGCAAATCTTCCTTAAGTGGCTTGAGGAGGAGAGTCTGATGGAGGAACACAGACCTATTCTCTATACTATCTTCTTTTTTTTTTTCTCCTTCCATACCAATGGTACACACTAGCTTTATTATGACGTGAGCCTTTCTTGGTCCACAGATTTTTGCCTGGAATTCTGTCCCGGAAGCTAAACACTTGGAAACTGGTGAGCCTTTATCAGGACAGTTCAGATTCTGACACAGTCTCAGAGCATGGAATAGGAGAATGACTTTGAGCACCACGCCCGGAGAGAAAGGAGAAGAAATGGAGAGGCAGAGCCCGGGGTTTCCAGCGTAGTCCGGCCCAGAGCTGGCGATCCCACTTCAGCTCCCCGCTGCTCTTCCTTCTGGGTTACTGAGCCCCTCCTCACCCCCACCCTACCAGGCTGTTCTCCTGGGCAGTCAAGCCTGCTGATACTGCTGCTGTCCTAAAACACGATCACGCAGCCACAGCCGCTGCTGACTCTGCTCCCCCTCCTGGCCCACCTTGGTTTTGCCCCCTTGCTTGGTTTCCCCCTCTGAAAGGCCTGTTCAGCCTGCTGTCCCCAGTTTGTCCTCGCTATTTTCTTTTAAACACTTTACCGATATGTCATTTGCAACTATCTTTTCCCATTCTGTCGGTTGCCTGTTAGTTTTCTTGATTGTTTCCTTTGCAGTGCAGACACTTTTTATCTTGATGAAGTCCCAATGGTTTATTTTTGCTCTTGATTCCCTTGCCTTTGGGGATGTGTCGAGTAGGAAATTGCTGCGTTGAGGTCAAGGAGGCTGTTTCCTGCTTTCTCCTCTGGGGTTTTGATGGTTTCCTGTCTCACATTCAGGTCCTTCAGCCATTTTGAGTTTATTTTTGTGTACGGGGTAAGAGAGTGGTCTAGTTTCATTCTTCTGCATGTTGCTGTTCAGTTCTCCCAGCACCGCCTGCTAAAGAGGCTGCCTTTTTTTTTTCTTATTGGATACTCTTTCCTGCTTTGTCAATGATCGGTTGGCCATACATTTGTGGGCCCAGTTCTTGGTTCTCTATTCTGTTCTATTGGTCTTTGTGTCTGTTTTTGTGCCAATACCATACTGTCTTGATGATGACAGCTTTGTAAACTGGTACAGCTGCTCTGGAAAACAGTGTGGAGGTTCCTCAAAAAAAACTATCAATAGAACTCTCCTATGACCCAGCAATAGCACTGCTGGGGATCTACTCAAGGGATAAAGAAGCGCTGAGGCATAGGAGCACATGTACCCCAATGTTCATAGCAGCACTGTCAACGATAGCCAAATCATGGAAAGAGCCTAAATGTCCATCACCTGATGAGTGGATCAAGAAGATGTGGTATATATACACAATGGAGTACTACATGGCAATGAGAAAGAATGAAATCTGGCCATTTGTTGCAAAGTGGATGGACCTCAAGGGTGTCATGCTAAGCGAAGTAAGTCAGGCGGAGAAGGACAGATACCATATGTTTGCACTCATAGGTCAAACAGGAGAAACCTAACAGAGGACCTTGGGGAGGGGAAGGGGGATAAAGAGTTAGGGAGAGGGAGGGAGGCAAATCATGAGAGCCTCTTGAATACTGAAAATGAACTGAGGGCTGAAGCGGGGGGTCGTGGGGGAGGAGGAGGGGGGCGATGGTCATAGAGGAGGGCACTTGTGGGAAGGAGCACTGGGTGTTACATGGAAACCAACTTGACAATAAACTATAAAAAAAAAAAAAGAAAAATCTCTACAGGAAAAAAATAAATAAATAAAAATAAACACTTTACCAGAGGCACGCCTGGGTGGCTCAGTCAGTTAAGCATCCAACTTTGGCTCAGGTCATGGTCTTGTGGTTCGTGGGTTCGAGTCCCGCATGACAGCCCAGAGCCTGGAGCCGGCTTCAGATTCTGTGTCTCCTACTCTTTCTGCCCCTCCCCTGCTCATGCTCTGTCTTTCTCTGTCTCTCCAAAATGAATATGTTAAAAAAAAATTTTTTTTTAAAGACCCTGTTAGGTGAATGAAATGACAAGCCACTTAACGGCAGAAAATATTTTCTAATCTCATATCTGACAAGGGACTTAGATCCAGAATATATAAAAAATTCTCTAGATTCAACAATAAGGAAACAATCCAAATAGGAAATGGGCAAAAGCCTTGAATAGACATTTCTTCCAAAAATATCTGTGGATAGCAAATAAACACATGAAGCGATGGCCATCATCATTAGTCCCTAGGGAAATGCAAGTTAAAACCACAGTGAGATGCCTCTTCAAGCCTGTTAGAAGGGCTGTGTGAAAGAGTGGTGACCCGGATGTTGGTGAGGGTGTGCAAGTATTGACTCCAGCAGGAGTTGCCTCTGAGAATGCAGAGTGGTACAGACATTCTAGAACTTACTTTTTAAAAGTTAAACACAAGGGTGCCTGGATGGCTCAGTTGGTTAAGTGTCTGAATCTTGGTTTCAGCTCAAATCATGGTCTTATGGTTTGTGAGTTCGAGCCCCGCATTGGATTCTGTGCTGACGAGGCAGAGCCTGCTTTGGATTCTCTTTCTTCCTCTCTCTCTCTCACTCTGCCCCTCCCCTGCTCACTCTCTCTGTCTCTCTCTCTCAAAAATAAGTAAATAAACTTTAAAAAAATAATAAAAAATAAAAAATTAAACATATACTTAACCACATGACCCAGAAATCGCACTCCTAGGCATTTGCCCTAGAGAGATGAAAACTGTGTTCACATAAAAGCCTGTGCGTGAGTCCCAGCGCCTAGAACAATGCTGGCGTGTAGAGAGGACTCAGTACTTATGAGGTGAATAATTAGTTGTTTACCACTGGGAAACACTAGAAAATTGGTAGAGAATGGCCATTGGCTGGTAGCTTTATATGAAATAGCCCCAAACCAGAAACGACTCAGATGTTCTAGAGTCTACTGATGGTTAGGCTCCATGCGTGGAGAAGACTATGACTCAGCACTGGAGAGGGAACAGAGCAACCTACATGGATCTCCAGGCCAGTGAGAAAAGACCATCTCAAAAGATCACATACACTGCATTTCCACTTCTGGGACATTCTCCACATGACGTGCTTTCAGAGCGAGGAGTAGATAAGTTATGGGGGTGACCATATGGGCAGTGGGGGAGCCCTTTGTGATGACAGAGCCGTTCTGCACCATGCTAGTGGATGTGCGGCCGAGAGCTGCAGGCCAGGACGCAGCAGCACATGGACAGACACCGGAGGGCCCACAGCAGCCCCCTGACGGTTGGTCTGGTAGACCGAGTTCTGCCAAGAAGCCTGGGTTTTGATGGTGCTCTGTAGGCCTGCACGATGTCACCTGCTGAGTAAGTCTGGGAGATGGGTTCCTGGCACCTTTCTGTACTGTTCTTACAGCGTCTTGTGGACAGCTATTTCAGTATAGTTAAAACAGAAAATACCTTCAGGGGCTCACCGTCTCTTTCGGGGGAAAAACCAGAGTCAGCCTGATGGCTGCAGGGTCCCATGTCACAGGTATGAAGTTCTGTTCCTGCTCTTTGGTACTGCTGCCTTCTTCCTGTCACGTCCTGTGTCTGGTGTACCTCTCCCCCTGTTTTCCTGTGAACATGCTGTGACCTCGCTCACCTTAAGTACCTTGCCCTGGAGTTTATTCCCTCTAATACCTGCGGAGCTGTCCTGTTCACTTTCTCCATAAGGCTTGTCTTGACCTGCCCCCCGTTTAAAAGTGGAAGTCTCCCTCCACCCCTAGCGCTGAGTCACCTTCTAACAAGCTGTATAATTCCCTTCCTATGCTTCGTGCGTATCTGCCTCTCTCTGCTAGCATGTGTGCTCCGTGAGCGCAGTAGCGGACGTTTTCCCAGCAACCAGAACAAGGCTGACACCTAGAAGGGACTCCACAAGTATTTTTTGAATGAATCATCGAAAGTTTGTAAGTGTAAACTGTAAGAACACTGAGGCGGGATGGCCCTGGGGCTAGCTTGAACACTTTGCCGGCAGCGCGTTTTACTTCTGTTTTGCCCTCAGATACAGGTCTGAGCCATATTTATTCTTAGCAGTAGCTATGAAAGGAAGAAATAGACCAAAGATTTGAGGGAGAGAATGAGAACTAACAGGTTATCTCCATCGTCCCTCCTTTCCTTCCCCCCATTCTTGATGCAGGCTGTCCTGTCCTCTCGTCTTTGGGCTCTTCTAACCCCAGGTGGATCACAGACTAACAGCGTCTCAGCTCACAGCCCGCCTGCCCCTGGGCCATCATGTTTGGTGGCCGTGCGTATTCTCCTGAGGGGCGTCGGGCTGAGATGGGACGCGAGGCAAGTGGTGTTCCGTTCGAGCTCCTCTCCTGGCCTCCGTGTCCCCTGCTCAGTGTCCTGTCCCTTCTCTCTACCCCAAGGTCCTTACCTCAGAATCAGGGACTTAGGTTCCTTTCAGAGATCAGAGGATTAGCTCTGTCTGTAGCTAACACACTTCTTTACTGTACTGCCGAGAGAAGTTTAGTAATGGTAGAACTAGAAGTATTGGCCAAGGGCGTTCTCTTTTCTCAAGGAGAGGAGCTCTTACCAGCATTCTGTGGGGTAATCCCAAGGTCGCAGCTGCACCACCTATCTGTCCTCATCCCCATGACCTTTAAGATTGCTTTCATGAAGGCAATGTTCATTGCCCTTGCAACATGTTTCTGTTAACTCTTGTCATCTGGTTCCGTGGCTTTGGACAATGAGGCTTAGTATAGCTGTGATTTAATCCACAGAAGTCTCTTGAAGATGAATGGGTGAGTAGAAGGAACTGGGGGGTCTTCTGGGTTTGGTGCTGGACTTGGCCTTCAGCAGTTTACAGGGGCCGGTACCGTGTTAGGTCCTGGACAAGGCTCTCTGTGTTGACATCAAGTTGGGGGTGTTGGGGAAAGGGAGCTAAATTGACATTACTGGAACACCTGTTACGTGCCAGGCATTCTTCTCCTCCTATTGTTTGTTTTCATATTTATGATGTGGAAATGGAAGCTCAGAAAGATCTAGCACCTTTCTGGGTCACGTCACTAAGATGTGACAAAGCTCGACCCTGTGCGAGTTACGCAATCCCAGCGGAACACAGAAGCTGTGAGAGTGGGGGTACAAATCACAACTTGTAGGATCCTGGCCATGACACGGGGACCTGAGGAGGGGGAGGAGGTGGATTTGGAGTCCACGGAGGCGATCAGGGAGATGTCACAAAGGTTAAGGGGCTTGCAGGGACTAATGAGGGGTCTCCTTTAGCATTTCGATAAGTGATACGGGAAGGGATTATTTATAAAGTCGATGGGAGGTGATATGTGCTTAATTCTTCTAACTGCCTCTCCCAATCCAATAACAAAAAGAAGTGAAAAAATGGTCAAACGGGGCATCATTATATAGATGACATCAGGTTATTTTAGGGCCTGCAGCTTTTCCAGGACGCCTTTGTGTTTCCTGTGGAACAGTGGCTGAACCTTCTGGCGTGGTCCTGGCATCCCTCCTCCTTAGTGCCCTGGTTGGCCTCCAGCTCCCGGGAGCAGATCCCTCCGTGCTGTGCCGTGGCTCCTGTAGCAGGTGCTTACTGGGCTGAGCTCCTATTGTTCCACAGGAACACACTGTGTCTGTCTGCTCACTAAGCTGTAGCGCCTCGAGGATGGGGGCCGTCGCTTACCCCTCTTGGAAACGCCAGAGCTTGGCAGGACACTTGGCGGACGTTTGAGTAGGATGGGTCTCAGGCTGGCGAGGAGAACGCACGGACAGGCCTGGGTTTGAGTTTCATCCCATGATCTTCGAGGGAAACAAGGTGAAATAATTTAGATGATGCTGGAGCCTCTGGTCCTTGGCCTTTGAGGATTCAGTGAGAGGGTGCACGGAGAGTCCCGAGACGGTGCAGTAAAACGGTCCAGAAATTATAGAAAACATGATCGGGCTATCTTGGTCTTTTTTTTTTTTTTTTTCCTAAATCTTGCATAAATTGTTTATGTTCCAAACTCCTTTGAATTGTTTTCATTTTTGGCTTAAACATTGTAGATAATCTCTTTAAATAAATTTTTTTGCCTAGTCATTGTTTATGGACAATATGTTTACTCGACCTTTTCTTTGGCAGTGTTAAATGTTTGGATTGAAAGATCCTCTTTGAAACTTTAGAACTGGTGGACTTTAGGGCCACAACAGTACATTTAAGTGGAAACGTTTTTTGGTGGTTTTTTTTGGGTTGATGTCCTTTGTTTTGCTTGTTTAAGCAAGCCCCCAGAGGGAATGACTTTGGCCTGACACGTGGTGTGGTAGCGCAGCTCTGCATACCCTCCTGGGTTTTTATAGGGGATAGCCTCACAACGGATGGAACCCCGTGACAAAAGAGTGTGTGTGTCTGTGAGTCTTAGTTGGGAAGACCCAAAAAGTCGGAGCAGATGACAGAAGCTCTTGGGGTCTAGAAAAAGTGAGAGAGATTTCCCCCTAACTTCCCCAAACAGAAATTAATGGAGAAACTTTATTTTTAAGGGTATCTTACCTGAGGTCACTTTGATCAGAAACATAAAAATGGTCATTTTATTTGCATGTTCAAAAAAGGCAGAGGGGCCAGGGGGAGTGTTCTGGTCGCGCCTCCTCCATGGTCTGTCGGGGTGATGTTGGGCTTAATTTCTCTGGGTTCCGCTGTCCATATCTGTGAATCTGAAGATGTTGAATCTCTGAAGGTTCTTTAGGACTCTGAACTTCTGGGATTTTAACCTTCAGTCTACTGTTTTGAGTCCAGATCTTTAGCTCAGTTTTACGCTTTCGATGCCAGGCTCCCCGACGGGGGAGGACTTTCAGGAAAGCTGAGAGAGGCTGGAGCTGTGGTGGAGTGAGGGGAAGCGGGAGGCTGGAAAGGCCCAAGTGTGACGGCCCAAGATAAGAAGACCTGTCCCAGCCCTGTCCGTAAGGTAGAAGAAGAGGGCAGATTCCTCCTTCCTCTGTTGTCTGTTTTGTCCAAGCCCTCCATGGATGGATGACCCAGCCCCACATTAGGGAAGGCAGCCTGCTCTAGAGTCCGCTGATGCTCATCTCATCCAGAAATACCCTCTCAGACACAGCCAGAAATACTGTTTACTCTGGGCGTCCCTGGACCGAGTCCGGCTGACACCTGAAATGAGCCATCACGCAGCCCTACATGTTTTGCTTTACTCAGAATTCTCTCTTCACAAACCCCAGGCTGCCGTGCACACTTCAGCCAGTTAGCGTTGATTGGGATTCATACTCTCATTGAGCTTATTCATCTTTACCCACGGTTTATCCAGATTCTAACTCTTGCCTAGGTTATTTTTTTAAAAGCCTCTGCCTTTCTAGACTTCTCTGTTCGGTCAACAATTAATATTGTTAACCCATTACTATTACTCTAATTGTTTACCATATGTGAAGGTCATTGTCCTAACTTGGTTTTACGTTTCTAGATACTGGGAATTATGTTTATTCACGTCTTTTATATGTTTTAGGACTTTGGTGCCCGGCACATGGTATTGACACAGTGATGGATGTAGTGGTTGGAATTAACCTCAGGAGAACTCCAAATATCTGTGCTTCAATCAGAAATTTACTCGTCTGTTGTACGAAGCAAGCTTTGCAGCCCAGGCCCAGGGTGCTGGCTGTGTTCTGTCAAGCCCTTGGGACACTAGACCTCTAGTTTCCTTCCGGGCTGTCCCTAGGGGTCTGGTTCTCCTCTTCAGTTCAAAGGTAGCATTTCCATTCCAGACAGCAGGATGAAGAGAGAGGGCAAAGGGAGACCCACTTCTAAAGAGAAGACTTCTAGAAGGTGGTTCTGACACTCCCACTTACACTCCATCAGCCAGAATTGAATCACAAGGCATGCGTAGCTGCAAGGGAGGCTTGGGGAAGTCTCTTTCTGGGTGGCTGTCTCCTAGTTAAAAGTTCAAATGTTGTGGGAGAAAGAGAGAGACACGGTGAGCAGCCTTTGGCCCCACACGTGCTCATGCAGCTGTGGACACCCCTGTGCTGGGCAGGCGTGGAGGCTTTTGGGTTGAGATACTCAAAAGGCATTTGAGTTGCCACAGAAACTCATCGCTGTAGATTTCGGAGTGGGACACGTGAAACGGTCGGTGTTTGAGGATGAGCGTTCCAGCTGCGATACAGAAGATGGGTGAGAACGGGAGAGGTGGACCGATTCGGTGACGGGAGCCTTGAACTTGATGAGACATCATCCCTGGTTTTATTTGCAAGAAGGCTAGGTTTTCCTGTCGTGTGAACAAGACCTAACTTTTGACTACAAAATTGTATGATGTGTTTTTCCAGAGTCATTAAAATGTAGGAATTCTAGGAGTTAAGGTCAAAGACTAAGCAAACATGTTATGACTTTGATTTTATGTTTTCTTTTTCATTAAGGTTATTGCCTTCCCAGGGGAGTGGGATGGGGGAGGGCATGAGTTAAGTAGGTGGGACTAAGGAGGGCACTTAGGCTGAGCCCCGGGTGTCATCTGGAAGTGTTGACTCACTGCTGTCCTCCTGAAACGAGTATGTCACTGTATATTAACTAACTAGAATTTAAATAAAAACTAAGACCCCGTATAAGTTACACTGTGGCATGGTAAGAACATAACAGATCCTTCCAACATGATGGAGTTTAAATAGACTAAAAACAATAATCATTTGAGGAATATTAAGCTATTTCTAAAAACATTTCTTTTGCATGTGGTAAAAGTAGAAATTCAAATTTGAAAAAAGTACTCTTGAGGAAAAAATAGAAAAAGAATTCCTTGAAAAAAAAAAAGATCATTGCCTTCATAATAAGAATTTATTACTTATTGAAAACATCTGTATCAGGAGAGGCACCTAAGTTTAACTTTTTTATCTTGCCATCTTTTATAGGTCCTTATTTTAGTATATTTGTTACTACCATTATTTTTTAGTGTATTACTAAATAGGAAATAGAATTTTAGGGCATTTAAAAAAATCCTCTAATTATTCATGTATTCCTTTGTTTAGCATTTCTCTTTGGCCTCATTCTTAAAAGGTTTTGAGGCCTCGCTTTCATTATGTTGATACTAGAATTCTCGTCCCCTTAACACAGAAATAATCCAAGACTTTGCCTTCGTTGACCACACTTACTCTGTACCTGACCCTGGATATGTGTGTCCTGTTGAGCTCTGGGAAAGCACCTTGTAGTTTACGCTGATACTTTTTTTTTTTTCCCCTTCCTGCATGTGGGAAATTAGACTTATTTTCATTTGAACAAAGTTACATGTTGTCTGTGGCATCGCATGTTGTATGTGGTATCTCCCGTGACTGTTATTACTGAAGTGGAGAAGATCGAGGGGTGAGGGGATAAGGGGTAAGGAGAGCCGTCCTAGGACTGGCCTTCACCCCTCGAATGGTGCTGCTGTGACATCAGTGGCCCGTGGGAGTCTTGCCATCAGGCTTGGGTCACGTTCTTTGTTGGTAATGACCTGGGGTGGAGACCATTAAGCTCCTTAGTGTTAAATAGACCCCATGTCTTCTCAGTGAGATTATTCAGACTTGGGTTATGAATGAAGCTTATCACCTGGTGTCGGTGGGGAGGCTGTGAGTGTGGGGTTAAGCCTGATAACCTTGGTGTCCCTCCTGAGGAAGGCAGTCGCAAGAGTACTTGAGCTCCACCTGCCCTGAGTGTTTTTCAGATTAAGGCAAATTCTTACCAGTAGGATATATTTGGAAAGAGGGGTGGGTGGGATCATGGCTAGGCTGGCTCAGTAGGTGAAGAGTGACAAGTTGGTCACTGGTTTTAAGTGTATGGGTTTTTCTTTCTTTCTTTTTTTTCTTTAAGGTTTGTTTATTTATTTTGAGAGAGAAAGAATCCCAAGCAGGTGTGGAGCCTGACGTAGGGCTCAATCTCATGAATCATGAAATCATGACCTGATCCAAAATCAGGAGTTGGATGCTCATTGGACTGAGCCACGCAGGTGCCCCCGCCCCCTCTTGTTTTAAATAAACTCTACCCACAACGTGGGGCTGGAACACAAGAATCCTGAGATCAAGAGTCACATGCTGTATGGACTGAGCCACCCAGGTGCACCAAAGTGTGTAGATTTTTCACAACACATGACTCAATAGTGTTTTACCTGGTGATACTAACGTGGCAGTATTCATTGAAGATGCAGTGAAAATCTGAGCTTGTTTTTCTTAGTATTGTGCGAAGGACTGTAAATACTCATTAACTTATTACTGATATTTGGTGCCCAGGGAGGAAATATTGATCGGGTTTCTAATACTTTCTTCCTTTTTGAGCTCTTAAATTTTTAAGAAAACAGGTAGTATACTTACTTATTAGATCATTGAGTACTGTACAGGCTCAGCAAATGCCGTTAATGAGGGAGGGGTAGCCTCACCCTCTGCCGAGTCCAGCTCCAGCAGGTCCAGGGCTCCCCTGAAGGGCGGACGGTGTCGGCACGAAAGAGGTGGGAATTGGCGAAGGGGGAAGGGAATGAGAGAGCCACGAGGTTCTTTCTGATCAGCAGGCAGGCGTCTCTGCTCTCCAGGCAGGCATCTCTGCACTGCTGGCCGGCATCTCTGCTCTCACTGGAGAGTCTGCCTTTTCTATTAAACACGTGTATGGGATACAAAACAGAAGTGGCAATTGCCTTAGACAATGATTTCTGATGACAAATTCTTTGGTATGTAAAAATTTTCCAGACCATAGATTGGTAGAAGACTCATGCATAATTTTTATTAATAGTGATCGTAGTAGGTGACTAGATACTTATCACATGGGGAAGGAAGGTATCTTTAGTATTCAAATACAAGGCAATGTTTTTAGCATAGCAAAGACAAAAGTTAGTTCTTTTGTGAGCAGGGGTCAACAGCCTGTTTTCTAGGGGAAGAAAAACAGGTTTTCTCAGGAAATGTAACATTTGCTCCTATAATCACAAAAGAAGAAACTCCTATAATAAGTTTTTTCACAAGTACAATTCACATTTTTTGCATAAGAAGCAAGTCACTCCTGATATCAGTCAGTCAGGCGCCTTGGGGTCGGTGCTCAAGCAGAAATTGAGTGGGGGTTGGGTGGGTGTAGATGCTGGTCGCCATCTGATAGTGGGAGACCTTGCAAACCCACCTTCCTTCAGAAGTGGCTCCCAGAACCCTCCCCATTCGTCATCCGGCACATGGAAGGTTCTGTTGTTGCCTGTCCTCCATCTGGAGTAAACTATCCTTTCCTTGCATTTTGAAACTCATTTAACACTTTGTGTTTTCTGCTTTATTCCTTTCATTTTTGTATATATTTCTGAGTCCCGTATAAAGCCTCAAATTCACAAGTACAATTACAACCTTATTTCTCATGTTAAATAGGATGAAACTGAAAGGTCTGAGACCGTTAGTGATTATAAAAGGGTAAAGCCAATAAACTAGTAATTTACGTGAAATTAATATAAATCAATAAAATACTCCATGTCATCCTGGTCTTTATCGAGTTGTCATTATTAGACAGGAACTTCAGTATCCTTATCCTGTTGTGCCAGGGTTGGTGAAACAGGTCAGGCTTGATTCTACAACCTGCCAAAACCACAGAGAAGAATTGTTGGGTCCTTGGTCATCATCTGCTTTTATCTTGGCTTCTCCTTCTTGGATGAGTCAGTTGACAAAAGCTTTTTCTTCCAAAGCAGTTTGGTTTGTGCTGGGCCCTTGATCTTGCCCAGTGGCTCTTACCTGTGAGCCTTCTCACCTTGGGAGAAAGTGCAGTACCACGCGTATATGTAATAAAAATACGTATCTTTCCCTGCAAATGAAAGGCCTTTCAGTTTACACCTACATTGTCTCTACGTCTTGGAAAAGGTTTGTGTTGTCTGTAGGTACAGTGTCCAGTAGGGTAGTTAATGGGCACACTTGACTATTTACATTTAAATAAATAAAATTTCCCTTTAGTTTCTTACCCCCATTTCATGTTCAGTGTCCGTTTGTGACTAGTGGCTACTGTCTTGGACGGGTTAGAGCTAGAATGTGGCCATGGATGCAGAAAGTTCTTCTGGGCGGTACTTGTCTAGAACACTCGCTAAAGCAGCTGCGTGAGACACTTTGTCGCCGTGTAGATAGTGTATTTGGTGGAGCCATTTTTGTCATAATTTGAAGCCACTTCTGAATTCACGTCTTGCTCCAAATTTCTGAAGTCTGGCAACAAAACCATTGCTTTATTATGCTCTTCTTGCTTTTTCTCTTCACTTCCATCACCATTACTAATTGGTGACTTTTTTTCAGAGCCCTTTGTTACAAGGAAAACTTTTAACACATGGCACAAATTGCTGCATTGAAAAGAAGTTGAGGATCACTGAGCCGCACTGTGCTGTGGATGCCGGACAGTAGCTAGTGCCTCATTTGCTCCTGACCCTCCAGGAGAGTGACTCAAGTCCATGGTTAGCAGTGTTGCACATTACTACGTGGTCAGGACCTGTTGGGTCATTCATGATTAGTCAGAACCATGAGGCTGTATCAGTGAAGGCCAGGGGATTTTCTCTGTTATTTTATTTCTTGAACCTCAACTTAAGTGCATGATTCTTCAGGATTAAGGCACATTGATTTTTTTCATGTACTTTTGGTGTCCCACACAATGTCTTCCTCAGAGTAGACAGTAAATATTTTGATTAAATAAATTGGACAGCAATTAAATATGAAATTATATGCTTTCTTAATGGTAAGAGCTATTACAGTTCAGGAAGGGGGAGCGGTATGAACGAGAATGGTTAAAATGAGAAAGTTGTCATCAGCCACGTAACTGGTTCTGTGTAATGGGTCCAAAACCAGTGTGTCCGTGTGCCATGCCATGGCCTGTGCTTCTCTCCTCTGTTTATCTAGCAATTATGTGTAAATATTTCTTCATATCTGCCATGTGCCAGGCACTGGACTAGGATATTGGGCTGAACAATATCGACAGAAGTTTCTGTCCTCATTGAATCTTACAAGGAAATTGATGTAAATACAGGTAGTAGTCAGTGGTGTGAAGGCAAATAAAACAGGACGTGGGGAGAGAACATGGTATGTGGGGGGCTCTTTAGGTGGGGAAATCCTGGAAGAGTCTGAAAGGCCGACTTGAATATGAATGAGGGAAGAAGGAATCACATAAAAATTGGGAGAGGAACATTCCATGCAGAGGCAGATGGGAGGGATCTGACATGGAGAACGAGTTTGGCAAGTCTGAGGACCTGCCCAAGACTGGCTAGGACTGAGTGAGGGAGGACTCGCTTCACCCTCACCCTGTCTAGGAAGCTGGGAAGACTTGGGGTATTTGCAAGTGGAGGGGGAATCCGCTGTCTTTGGTCTGTCACGGAAGCAAGTCTGTTTTCTGCTTCCCTTTTACCCCTCCTCACCTCCACTGTGATGGGCTGCCCTGGACTATCTTAATCATCTTCTAAAAGCCCTCACGGTGTGACAGTGCGAGGGAGCTAATTGTAGAAGGGGCAGAAGGAAGCAGACCAGTTAGGGGACTGCTGTAGATGTCCATGCCTTGGTGGCTTGGTCTCGGCTGGGAGCAGTGGAAGGTGGGGAGAGGTGTTGGATCCTGAGTATGTTTTGAAGAGAAGCCACCTGGATTTGCTGGTGGTTGGGGTGGGGGCGAAAGAGGAATAAAGTGAGACTTCTAGTTTTGAACTGTAGCAATTGGGTGTGTTGGTAGCACTGTTTTCCTGAGAGCAGAAATTCTGTAAAGCGGTGTGTTGGATTTTGTTACGTTGGGTTTGGGACGTGCAATACATGCTGAGTAGACGGGTGGGGTGTGGGCAACGGCAGGTGGGAGGACTCTGGAACTCTGGAGTCTGGGCGTTACTCAACTGCACGCGTTAGGGAGCCATGCTCTGTCTGGGTTGGAGGCCAGGTAGTCCCTGGGAGAGCTGGTACAGGCGGAGAGAGGGTGGGGCCACGGCCTTGAGCCCTGCAGTGCTCCCGTGCTGAGACTTGGAGATGAACGGGTTAGAAAGTAGTGGCCAGTGAGGGTGAAGGGCAGCCAGTGGGGCCTGCGGGCTCCACAGCCGTGAGAAGCCAGCATTTCGACAAGAGGTTCACTGTGCCAAGGTTGCTGAGGGCTTTTATGCTGTGAGCAGTAGAGAGTCAGATGTTATTTCAGGCCCTGGTTGCCAGCGTTCCTGTCGATACCACAGAAATTCACCGTGTCTTCCTGAAAAGTCCTTGGGAGTGGGGTGGGACTCTGGCCGTTGATGTCTATTGAATTATGGCTATGCCAGTCTTTTATCTTTTCCAATATATTTGCCTGTAAATAATCCTTCAAGTATGGCTGCCAAGAGCATAAGCTAGTTCAAGTTATCTGATGGGCATTCCCTGGTTTGTAGCTGGGGTTTTCATATGCTGTCAGAGCGAGGTGTATTTGAATAACTTGTGTAGTGGAGATTTTGCAGAGGCAGACAAGGGGGTGATTGGCTCCCCAGGCATGGGGACACAGTGAGTGTGCAGAGGCGCTGATGAGCCAGGCCGCCCACCAAAGCTGGGCTGCCCCCAGGACCCCCATTCCCACTGAGCGGTCGGCATCATCCACCATCCGTTCGATTTTGCGAGTCCCAAATCTGTGTCCACATGTCGCATCCCGTCTCTCATCCACCATCGTCATTCCACCAAGACGTCTCTCCTCTCTTGCGTTCTGTGTCTTCTACACCTGTTCATGTGCATGGCAGCTGCCAGCCTTCCGTAGGCCGTCTCTCACTAGATTACTGCAGCGGCCTCAGTGAATTGCCTTCCGGAATCCTCTTCTGCCCTTACATCTGTTGTTCACCCTGAGGACTAGTTTGTGTTTTTAAAACTAAATCTGCTTTCGTCACCTTCCCTTCTTAGGTCTTCTTCCTGGCTTCTCATCACTTGCAGGAGAAAGATCTAGAGCCCCGTGTGGCCTGCCATCCCCTGTGCCAGACTCGCCTGGCCACGAGCTCACTGTGTTCCCTCCCCCGTGGGACACTCATCCCCCTCTGTCTCTGCCCCTCCTTGACCCTGACCCCTGCTTTGTGTCTCAGCTCCATAAAGCCGATCCTGAGTCCGAGTGGGGCTCTTTTGTTTCAGAACATCGATTCTCACCTGTGTTGTGCAGTTGTGGATTATTCCTGTGGGGTCCCTGTCAGTTTATAAATTCCCCAGGCCAGAGCCGGGACCGGCTCTGCTCCCCATGACTGGCACGCCTTGGCGTCTGTCACACGGTGACCTTCGTTGTGTGTGTGTTGGGTCACTTAACTTTGGCACGTAATAACGCAAATGGGAAACGAAATCCTCCTCTGGAAAAACGGGAGACTTTGTGTTAGAAGGACACAGCTCCGATGGGAATGGCTGAGTCTCCATAGCTGTGCCCAGCTCCGTCGTCCTCCTCATCATCACCTCTGATGCCCCTGCCATCGCTCTCTCTTTGGGCTCTCCAGCTGCGACCGCCCCCACATGGTGGGATAGTGGGGGCCCTGGTGAGTGCTGCTTCCTGAGGATGGGGAGAGAGAAGAAGGGAGGGAGGGAGGGAGAGAGAAAGGAGAGGGGAGGGCAGAGGAGGGGAGGAAAGGAAGGGCATCTTAAACAGACTCCAGTCTCAGTGTGGAACCCGGATGCGGGGCTCCATCCTATGACCTAGGCTGAAATCAAGAGTCAGAGTCAGATGTTCAACCGACTGAGCCACCCAGGCGCCCAGAAATTCTCTATTTTAAAAATGTGTCTAGTTTTTTTTGATGTTTTATAAAAGGCCAGCCTATGTTTTTAACCCCATTTCCTTTGAAGATAATAGGCTGTAACTGGGAAGTAGTGGCTTCCTCTGGGAGATTTGTCTATATTCATGTATCCTTAATAGGAACCAACAGTTAAAGAACTCAGGAGTGCAGCCACCCACATGGAATGAACAGCGTGTGAACTTCCATGATTTGTGGGTGCTGAGTTACATTTGTCACCTTATAGCGCTCGTGGTTTGCCTCTGTTCCCCTCAGTTTGTGCCCAACAGTAAACAGATTGTTACCAAATCAACAGACCATGGTTTTCATTGCCACAGCCTTGGAGGTTCGTCAGGAAGCTTCAGATTGGCTCTCAGAGCAAGCCAGTCAGCTGCCTGGACCCCGGTGTGGCGTCTCGTGTTTGTTTAACATGGACTTCTGATCTTCCTGCCCCCAGTGGAAGACATTTAATTAAGTTTGGGGATCCCTGCGGTGTGTAGTATTATGTAGCTGTTGAAAAAGTCATGTTGAGGAAGGATGCTTGCTGACATTGGAGAATATTTAATAAAAATGCTGGATAATGCGTATTGGTCACATGTTATGTGCCAGACACATATATCAACATGCTTAATCTTTAAAAACTATATGAGATAAATACCATTATTTTCCTAAGTTTACAGAGGAGGAGTAAGTAACCACTAGGCAATACCCTCAGTGCCGTGTATCTTAGTCTGCTTTTTATCTAACAAAACAGTAGGCATAAGGTAATGAGCAGTTTTCTTGTAAAAATTACTTACACATATACATGTATGTATACCCAGCTCTGTTGAGATGGCGAGACCATAGGTGATTTATTTATTTCTTTGTGCTTTCCAATTTTTCTATAATGTAGGCAGATAACTCTTATGAATAAAGGGGGAAAACAGGTGGATTTTTATAGCAGTAGATATATTTACACAAAGTAGGAGGAGAAATGGATTTCAAAACAGAGTAATTGTCTACCCTCCTTTGTTCTCTACCTCTTTGTTTTCCGTCACTGGCAGAAATTAAGAACCGGGTGCAGTTATGTAAATAATTGTTCAGTTTTCAGACATGTACTTAGAGATGATTTGCTCAGGGGTGGGGTGAATTTGAACTAAGATAATACTGAGTCTCCATTTAAGAAGACTTTTTTCCCCATGAAAGTATATAGGATACTAATAACCAAGCACTTTCTTATTACTTGAATGTGAACTCCTTTCCTTGACTGAAGGCCTCGGACTTCATCTGTGTCTGTGTCTGGGCCGCTCTTGTCACTCCTCTCCCTGCATTATGACTGTCCTTTGTTTTACCACTTGAAGCAGCCAATTAAGAGCATTGAATTGCTTCTGTTCTGTAAAGGTCTTCTCCCAGACCCCACATAGGGTGGTATGTCCTTTCTTCCTTGTCACCACAGTCCCCGCTAGTCATCTGTCCCTCCAGCAGTAGCTTAAGCAAGTCACTGTTTCCTTTCTCCTAGAAATGAGTTCTGTGACAGGCGGGGGACATCCTTGTCTGTCCAGCGGGCTAACTCTGCCTCTGTTTGGTGGGCAGACGAGGTTCTTTTCGAAGGTGAATTATCACACAGTTAATCATCTAAGGCATAAGTCTACACTTAGACCAAAGAAGTCAAAGGTCAGGTTATAGGACTGAATTAAACATAGGTTGAGTAATGATTAATAAGAACAATTTTGAGGGCTTTCTGGAAAAGCAAAGAGGACATTCCCAAAGGATTAAAAATATGTGTCTAATGCTTGTATTGCCTTATGTCCACCTGGGAAGTGGACATCTTGACTGTTGGAGAAAGATTCTAATACACTTCCAAGAAGGAAATTGAATACAAAAGAGTTTGCTGTTTTCACCCACATTATGGATGAGTGTACTCACCCGTTGTCATCTGCCACCTCGAATGTAGCCTATTTGGTTAAATAAACTGTCCACCTCCTTTTAACTCATTTGCTTGGAAAAATCTTTTTTTTTTTTTTTTATGTCTTTCCAACAGCATCCTGGTGGGGAAGAAGTGTTAAGGGAACAAGCCGGAGGGGATGCTACTGAGAACTTTGAGGATGTAGGGCACTCTACAGACGCCAGAGAATTGTCCAAAACGTACATCATTGGGGAGCTCCATCCGGTAAGGACCTTCCTGGGGGCCTTTTTTCCTCTTTAAGGTTGTGGGTTGGCCTTGCTCAAAACCGTCGACTTGCATATTACGAAATTAAAGGAGTAAAGCAAAAACAATTCTTCTTGATTTTACACCACCATTCTTGTCATGAATTGACTGGAAATGTTTTCATATTTCCCTGGCTGTAGTTCTCACTGGCACTTAGAGTCAGGACGCTTTACCCCAAGGCCATGGCCTGGGGACAGTGCCTCTCAGACTATGAAGTGTCAGAGCAACTGATTTTAGAAGGTGGGGGTCACTGATTTTTTTCTTTTACTTTTTGGTTTTTTTTGACTAAAATATTTTACTTAAGAAACACCCTTCTACTTTCTTTAGTTTGAGGATATTTTAATTTTAAAAAATATTAAGAAAGATTTTCTAACCCACTTCTGTTAAATGAATGAACTCTACCTTGTATAAGATCAACACATTTTTCTTTTTTTTTCTCACTTTACCCCAGAACTTTGAGAATATTACCTTTGGTGTCAGTCCACAGACTGACTTTGGGAATATGTTGGCCTGCTTCAGCTTTTATATAAACCTGGGGTATAATACAAATTTAGGCCCTTCTGTGGCGATTTTAAATGACCCTGTGAAGCTCTGCTAATCTGAATGTAGCTGAACACTTGGGAAGAGGCAGTGGGCTGTCCAAGCCGATAGCGATAGTGGCTCCTGCTCTGTGCGTGCAGCTGTTCCCGCCTCTGGAGGGTTCCGGGGGCTCTCAGCCCGGCCCCCCAGCTGCTTCCCAGCCTGTGCCGCCTCGCCAGAGCCAACCAGAGGGGGCCAAGGCCCTGTTAGGAGGCGGCTAACAAGAAATCGTATAGGCCTGTGGCCTCATTTTGAGCAGGCACTCTGAGAGACCCCTGACAAATGAAAACCCATGTGAAAAGTTTTGTTGAACGATGTTTCTTATGATGATCATGGATGAAAGAAAGCTTAAAGTCGGCTTTTGATGGCCTGAAGATCAAAAATCTTAGAGCAGTTTCCGTTGGATGGAGAGGTGGGGATTGACCTTTGTCCTCTGGCAGTCGGAGGTGGTGCTCTGGAAATGCGCCTGGTGCCTGGAGAGTTTGCTCACCTGCATGCTTTCCTCAGCTTCATGTTCGTCATTCACCAGAAGAGGTTGTTGCATGGTGACTGGAGGGGCCTTCCCTTGAAATGTTTCTTTCCTTATTCTTTCCTTTCCAGAACTTGTGGCGTAGAGCAGGTGCGTTTTCAGTCTGTGACGATAGCATTTCTGCCTCACTTGCCTCCTGGGCTCCTCTGTGTCACCTTTAGATGCCCTTCAGTTTGGACTTCCTCAGCCAGAGATTTAAGAAAATTATGATGCTGCAATTGGGAGATTGCAGGAATGCACTAAGGACATCACACAGAATTACACACACACACACACACACACACACACACACACACACACACACACACACAGACTCCTTTCAGAGGAGAAAAAGGAAGAATCTAATTAGATCTCACTGCTCTCTGAATGGAAGATCAGAATCCAACTCTAATAAATACATATGCACATCAACATAGAATGTTGATTACCTTGGACGATCTAAACCTTGGGACTCTAGCTTCAAAATTAATCCCGTAATGAGTTGTTAATTTTTGTAGCCAACTCAGATGGATCGAACCGTGTGAATAACTGCCTAGGTAGATGAACCTAAAATGGTAATAATTACTGAATTGTAATGTTTTTTAAGAAATCTCAATAGAAGCGAGTGCTTTGGATGGTACTTTTGTAAATGTTCTTTCATTCCATTAATGTGCCTTTTTTACATTGCAGGACGACAGAGCAAAGATAATGAAGCCTTCGGTAAGTGTGTCCCCTCACATGTCTTGGCGCCATATGTGTCTCCACTGTGTTTAGTACCTGTCAGACTGAAGGACAGAGGTCTTTTACCTCTTGGAGGACAACACAGGTCTCTCTAGGTTAGATGCATATGAAACCTGTTGGCTCAGGAAAATACTTCGTGTATAGAGCAGCCATTGTGTTTCATTACAACAACTTGTGTGTTTTCTTTTTGTAAGACCCTCAATCCATAATTTTTTCTCATAATTATCAGTAGCTACCTCTTCAAGAACTTCTTTTTATATGTAGCACCGTGCTTCTAATCTGAAAAATTTGACACAAACCTGATTTTCAGAGAACATAAAGTCTGATTGAGGAGAGATCTTAGTACTTGAACCTGGGTGATCACTTCCCATGTCGTCTTCATCTCTGTGCCCCCGGGACACATAGCAGGTGTTAAATAAATATTGGTTGGATGAATTTAATGTTAGTCAAATTACATAATTAAATGCAACTTTTTGATGTATTTTTCCTTAGGAAAGGAAAACAGTTCTTGGGATACTAATTTTATGTCCTGGTTCACTAGCCCTTCTCTCTGACCTGATCATCTCACACGTTTGAAGATAAATCCATAGTAAGAATTGATGCCAACAGTCAGAGTCGCTGACAAGTATAAGCAGACAGAATACCTGCTGGCCTGTAATTAACGGACTCTGGAGGAAAGTTTTGTTTAAGCCACAGCAAGAAAGGGTAGTTTTTCCATTTTGGTTTTTGCTCTTGGTTTTATTAAGGACAACAGTGAGAGTCCATGGAGAACTGGTGAACTCATTTACTAGCTGTGAAGACATTGCCTTTAATCTACAGCAAAATCAAAGCAGTAAATCCAGTAGAGCATAAAGGCCAGGCTCACCTTTACCCCCGGGTGGTGCAGTAAAAGTCTTGCATAAGGCTCTTTCATACAAAGCACCTTCATTTATGTTCTCTTCTCTCCCTGTTCCAGAATAAGTTCAGTGTTGGTGATCTGCGTGCTTTGGGAAGATAAGAAATGGACTTCAGAGTTTGAATGGCCTCTAGCATAGTTGCTCAGCCCTTGCTGTTCGTTCATAAAGCGTTAACAGCTTTGGGGGGCTGCTTTTGGGACAGCTGAAATCGGTGATGCTTGTCGTTTTTGCTTTTTCTCCACAGTCTCTCAGGGAACAGACAGACTTTTTTTCCTGTTAGGTGTTCAGTATGTAAACAGTCTTGGTGCAAATCATTCAGCTATAATAAAACAAGGATTAGATGAGGCTCAACACATTAACTTAGACTTAATGTGGGTCCAGCCATTTCCCAAACCGTGATGCCTACAAACAGAAATTAGGGCTGACGTGGTCAGCAGGTGCCCTACCGTGCCGTCACGTTTCTGAAAGACAGACTTTCCTCTCTGAGAACACAGCTGATTTTGCTTCTATCAGCAGAAGTGTTCGAGGAAGTGGCTGTGAACTTGCCATCTTCCTTCGAGGCCACAGGAGGTTCATTGAAGGAAACTCTGTAACTGCATTTCTGGATGTATCTTTCTTCTGCTTTGAGTTTGCCAGGATACAGCCCTTAGATATTTCTGTTGTGTCTCTGCGTAATGATCTGTCTCCAGACTGATACATGTAAGCTGTGCTCTGAATTTTTCAGTGTTGCCTGCAACAAAGGTTATTAGCTTAAACCTGCCCGAAGGAAAGCACGGTGTTTAGTTGCCAAAGTAAGATATTTGTTGACAGAAATGATGCATTTTTAAACAAATTTGTATCGATACATGGAGGATATCAGCAGTGCCCATGCCTGTTCTTGGTTGTGGTTTTGAAATCATTGCTGTTTAAAGGCCTTTATTTGGTTCTCGTGATATCCCTGTGGGATCCATAGACCTTCCAGGGAGGGTGAAAACAGTGAAGCTCAGACCTCCTTCTGGCCGTTGACTTTGCTCAAGGTCACACACTGCAGAGCCATGGCCAGCACCCATCCCTGGCATGGCAGGCTCAGTCGCTGTAAGCTTCTAGTGTGGGCTCTGCGCTGGAAACACATCAGTTAGGAAAGCCTTCCGATTCGGGGATAGGCTAAGGTAGATGAGCGTATAAAGGAGAGGACTTTGATTTGCAAAGACGACGCGCTTTGCGTGATTTTACATAGAGCTTCTCAGGGACTGATGGAATTGTTGACCTTTCCTGGGTGAACTTGAACCCCTCAAGGTCATGGAGTGAGCGGGTGGAAGAGTCTGTAATGAATGACCTAGTCTTTTCTGCCTGTTGGTCGTTGATGTATTTGTTAGTTACACATAGAGACCCAGCTTAGGCCCCTCAGACCGCTGGATGGACAAGACTGTTTCAGTTTCCTTTTTCAGCGCAGTGGTAAGTGGTGATTCAAACTTCTGTGGTAACTCCAAGGCACCTCTGGGTTAGGAGCCCCCCAGAAAATAAACACTGGGAAATATATGTAATCTTTTCAAGTACAGCTCTTTAGAGGATCAAACACCCTAACAGTGTTTTAGCTGAGCGCTCAGTCAGCATTTGGAGGAGCAAGGACAGGCCAGCCTCCTTTCCATAAACTTGTCAGCATGTTTCGTAAAATGCACGTGCTCGGTGTAACAAAATAACAGATCTGTGTTCGCGTTCTGTGTCACCTTCCAGGCTTCCCTTTCCATTGTGACTTAATAACATTTTACCGTTAATGAACCGTTTAATGAACCGTTGCGCCCCGGTTTTCAGAACTCATTACGTCTTCTAATAGCTGAATAATAATTTTGCATAGTCCACTGACTTCTGGTAATCCTTGTTAATTTTATTCATGTATACAGAATTAGAAAAACCCTTGCTCTAGTCATGAATCCTTTTTGTAGTCGCTAAGATTTGACATTGCTTAAAAAGGTTACAAATGTGTGAAGTTTTCTGTTTAAATGACTTATTTTTTTCCCTCCTATTGTGTCAGGAATCTTAAAGGCCATGTTTCCAGGTTTGTGGGTCTCCTAACTGCTTTGCTTGCCCTTCCCTAAAAGTCTCCTGCCTTTTCGGGGGCGGGCGGGGGGGTGGTTCTGAATCGCGCCCTGCTGTGTGTAGCTTTGCCTCCCTGCAGGCTGCTGCGTGTTTTGCTGAGGGCTTACCTCTTGTGCTTTGGGAGACGGCAGAGGTGAACCGTCTGAGGCAGTGCCTTACTTACCTTCCTTTGAGCACTAACACTTTCGCTGGTGTGAAATTTCAAAAGAATGCTGCTTAAGTTTTCAAGCCCCAAAAAGTTTATTTTTTCTTAGGCCTTAGTTATTCAGCTGTTGGGGGAAAAGCCAAAGTTAGTTCACTTTCATGGTACTGACAAGAAGAACTTCTCTCAGAAAGCTCTGGAAGGTAAATTAGGCTGCGCTGTGAAAGAGCTCAGCACAGCCACACAGGGCATCCTTAGTTTTAGAGGGTTCTTGGCTAGTGACAGTGTGAGAAGTCAGTCCCTAAGGCCCCCAGTGTCTTTTTAGAGATGTCTTGTCTGAGTTAGAGGCCAGGAAAGGTGGTGGTCCGGAGTGTTACAATTAAATAATTAATTACATTGTTATTTTTTAAAGTTTACTGATTGATTTTGAGAGACAGTGTGTACACACAAGTTGGGGAGGAGCAGAGAGAGAGGGTCAGAAAATCCCCAGCAGACTCTGTACTGTCGGCGCAGAGCCCGATGCGGGGCTTTATCTTAGGACTCTGAGATCTTGATTTGAGCTGAAATCAAGAGTCAGATGCTTGACTGCGCCACCCAGGCGTCCCCAGAAAGTTATAATTTAAATGACTGGTTTTACTTTTCTCTTTATGGTTGACATGTCTTTTATTGCAATTTGGGTAACTTTACTTCAGGTAAAATTCGAATGAAATAACTAATGTTTTTATTGAATGTTTCATTAGTGCTTTTAAAGAATTGAACTTCTCTTCCTAAACGTAGTGGTGGGGTAATGTGTAGGTGTAAATGAGATCTGTTTTCAGTTTCTACATTATTCAGATGTGTACTGTGTACAGGATATCTTCTATATAGCCTGTTTTTAACATTTTCTTTCAAATTATCTAGGTTATGTTTGTAAGTAATTTAAATACAGACGATTCTTAAAGTTTTTTTCTTCTGAAAAAAAAGTGAAATTGGGCATTTTAGTGAAACGTTTACGATGTAATTTTCCCTTTCAATGTGTTTTGAAGAATGTACTGAGTAAAATACGGTGATCTTATTTACAAAGTTCTTTGTCAGTTGAATAAATGTTCAGATGTTCCCTTTACATTTACTTTTTCTCTCGTGTTTCAGGAGACTCTCATTACTACCGTCGATTCTAATTCCAGGTACGTGGTAGTTTTCACAGTAACTTGATCAGAAGGCTTGGAGAGTCAGGGTGGGGTTAGGGGGCCCTCCCCCGTTTGAGGCACAGGCTCCCACAGGCCCCCCCCCATGGACATCCCACCGTTGTCCCCACTGGGCACCCACATGACTAGGGACCCTCTTCAGAACAGCCCCGCATCTCGCCCTCTGTCCGCATCTACCTTGTAGGACAGACAGAACCCGTGGGTCTCCTCTTCCGCACGGCAGTCCTGTGGCCAGCACTGTCTTTAGCTCTCCAGGCAAACGTCTCCTTTCTTTTCCCGTTTAGTGTGTGATCCGTTTGTAACATTGTCGTCATTAGGTCTCTCTGGGCGTGGTTCAGTGTTCCTCCAAGTGTAGCGTGGGTCCCTTGCTGTAGGGACTGGACTTCTGTGTTACAGTCCAACATCTTGTTAACATTTCTGGCAGCTCTACCGTATTGACTTGTGTCATTGGGTCTGTGTGTATCTGTGCATCTGGTGGATAGAGATCCTTGGCCCCAAGCGCAAAGCCACACATTGATGCCTCTTTTCTTTCACCCTGTCCGCCGCATCGGCCCCAGGCTCTGTGGTGTTCTGGCGCGTGACCTGCCTTCCGGCAGTGGTTGGTACTTAACTTCATTCTGTGTTTCACGGACAGGGCAGTTTCCTGCTAAATAAAAGCTGAAAACCCCACCAAGATGAAAGTTGGATTTTAATCCTCTTGCAGTTGAAATCTTCTTAATGAACTCCATCTTCTTATGGCTTGATGTGTGAAGAGTTCACAGGGTAGAAAGTTTTTGCCAGAAAATGCGTGTCTTCATAGGTGTTCTCTGGCTTAATTCACATCCTTCAACCGGCATATTTTGTTTTCTAAGAACTTAAAAGTTCATGTCTAAATTGAAGATCATTCTAGCTTTATCCCTGATTTGATTTCTAATCCTTCATTTATAGTAGATCAGAAGTTCTATGTACCAGGAATGAAACAGTGTCATTAGGGACTTTTCTGAGTTTCACACCTGTGGGCCACAGAGAAGGTAGTTTGGGCATGCTTTTGCTTAATGCATGAAATCTACTGTGCATTTGTGCAGATTAGGTTTTCAGGACAGAAGCACAGACTGTAAGGTTGTGGTGGACATAGCAACTTTAAGGATCCTGTGGTTCAGCCCCCTTAGCTTCACAGTCCAGGGGACGTGCTCTTCTCCTGGTTATAGACCTGTTGATGGCTTTCCCAAAATGAGAAGTTTGGTTTTTGGTTCTCGGTTTAGTACGATTTTAAGTTCTTAATGTGTGTAAGTCTAATATACGTGTAAGGAATGTTCGCTTCTGTGAACTTGTGATCCGTAAGTCAGAGCTCAGGTCCTTAGATAAGTCACGAGTCGGAGGTAGCATCTACTGGGGTGGGGCGAGGGTGAGCGGTTTATGGAAAGAGATTTAAGTGGAACAGGGGTGGGGCCGTTAATTTTCTTATAAAGCCAAGCAGGTGCTGGTATCTTAGGGCATGTGACATGCTCATGTCACTTTTAACGAGTCAGTGGACTTTGATCCAGGTGTGTTACGTAAGAAAAATGTGCCACAGTGGTTTTCACGGTAATCAGATGGAGCAGAGGTTTGGAGTCCTGTCTCGAACACCATCCAAGCGTCATTGCTGTTTCTTTCCAGCTGGTGGACCAACTGGGTGATCCCAGCCATCTCCGCACTGGTGGTGGCCCTGATGTATCACCTCTACACAAAGGAAGACTGAACACATTCTCAGAAGCCAATGAAAGAAAAGACTGCGTTGGACCAGGGGGAAAGAAGCCAATGTTAACTGCTACAACTGACAGAAACTTCACCTGAAAAATAATTGTAGTGCCCCTGTGTCTCTTTTCTCTTACCTTAGAGCCGAACCAAAAGGAACTCTCTGTCCTTTCTACTCTTGAACTCTTAGAACGTGCCTTTTTGTTCATCAGCCTTTTTTGGGTGTTCCATCACTACGTAATTTACTTATTGTAGGCATGATCTTTTAAAAATATATCTGGCTTTTAAAATATATCACCACGTTTGCCTGTCTATTTTGTATAGAATTGTCTTTAACATTTAGAATCTGATCATTCAGCTGCGTCATTTAATGCGCTGATCATTCAGAGCCAAGCTGTGTCTGCGGTGTGAGGAGGGGAATGTCCATGTCCTCCCGGGCCCCTTCGCAGCTTGCTGAGCAACCGATTCCGCCTCTTCCAGCGGAGTTTCCCTTTCGAGGGAATTACGAAAGACTCAAAAATGAAAGTGTTCTTTAAATTTTTTATTGTTTATTTTTGAGAGAGAGAGAGAGATGGAGTGCAAGTGGTAGAGGAGCAGAGAGAGAGGGAGACACAGAATCCAAAGTAAGCTCTAGGCTCAGAGCTGTCAGTGTAGACCCTTGCAGGGCTTGAACTCAAGGACCAGAAGATCCTGACCTCAGCCAAAGTTGGACTTAACTGAAGATTAACTGACTGAGCCATCCAGGTGCCCCCAAAATGTAAGATTTCCCATTATTCTACTTGAAATAGAGGATAAAAAGAGGAGGTAGCCTATAGGACCTATAAAAAAGACTCCATCTCTTTGATTAAAAGAAACCCGTGAACTATGAAACATAAAACCTGTGAACCACGAGAGGACATTTCAGCTCTCCCTTCTCACAGACGGAAAATACTCTGAAGAGGTTGACAGTTCATATAGGTTCTAAAGTTTTAAAAAATTCCTCATTCTGAGGCAAAAGCCGTTTATGTACTCCCGTACGAAAATGTGGATTCCTTAACTTGGCAAAAACATAATTTGAAAGAGATAATGGGAATTTGGAATCTGCTTTCCGAAGGAGGTTAGCTGGTGGTGATGGGCCCTGTGGAATTCTGGGACGGCTCTGTGCATCTTCTCACTGGAGTCCCAGTGGACGAATTCTGCCGCCTTTGTGTCTTATTCTGGGCTTCGTGCTATTTTTCTCTTGAATGTGGAAACTGGGAGGACGGATTAGAGTCCAAGTACGTTGTAGTTACGTGTGACTGCAAGTGTCCGCTGGCCTGCTAACCAGCCGATAAGCGATCGAGTTCTTCAGGAATAACTAAAGCACATTGGGAAGGACCTTTTAAATGAGAGAGTATTACGTAAAAAGAGGCAACAGGCCCCAAATTGTGTGAAGCCCTCATCACCAAACACAGGCTTAATACCTAAACTGATTGCAGCGTCACCCTCTCCCAACCGTGGACACCTTAATGCCACTCCGTCTGGAATTATCTGGCAGCACTAGTGAGATAATCCCGACAGATCCCCCTTCCCCACTGCGGTCCCCTCAAAGGAAGACGGCCCTGCTAAAATCACTTCCCTTTCCTGCCTTTTGTGCCCGTAACTCTAACATTCTGTACAGCCCCTGGACGCTTTCTGTTTACCAGATGGGGTCCGCCCCATTCGTGAATTGTTGAATAAAACTAATAAGATCTTTAAATTTTATCCAGATGAATTTTGGATTTTAACAGATTTGATGGCAATGATGGGATCCGAAGGAAGCCTCTCACGGCTTTGGGGGCGAGAAACACCGGACCGGTACCCACAAACCCTCTGTGTTTCTCTGTTTCCGAGGGCCGGGGGTGAGTTCCTTGTGGTTCTGAGCTCTGATCTCTGTGTCAAGCGCCTGACCTAGTCGGCTCTCCGAGCTCTCATTTGTTCCGGTGCCTGACTCCATGTTGAGAACCGCTGGGAGTCTGGTCTGCAGTCCCTGTCTGGGCAGCGTCCTTACCCTTGCTCGAATCTCTGATTCCATATTGCTGGTGGTTCACTCCACAGTTCTGCATTTTTTTGGGGTCTGCTGGCTTAGTCCTGCCCCCAGTCCGTGCTGGGACTTGCTGGTGGTTGCCAACTGGGGTCAAACCAGGTGTGGCCTGGATCCAGTGTGTTTTGTGTAGGTGAAGGCTATTGCTAATGGAAATCTTGGAAACCAAAGGCTGCATAATTGGTGTGCATGAGTTGAGCACTTAAACACTGTTAGAACGCTTGCCACCTAACTTCATCCACAAGAACAGGTTAGATTGACACTGGGTTACCTGCCAGCCTCAAGGAGGTCTCGGTGTTGTGAGGTACAGACATCACACAGAAGACCCAAAGCCTTAGCTCAGAGAGTTGCGCATACCACCTTTCTGCACAACTGCTTATTTGAGGTCTAAGAACTGTGGTCCCAGAAGCTGTAGAAATTTATAACAATGACAAAGTCTTATTAAAAACAACCTAGAATTACCAATGGCTATTATGAGAAACATTCCTGTTAGACAAGACTTTGAAAGGAACGGCTCCCAAACCAAACAACCAGAGTGGGTTACCTCAGGTTGCAGGAGATCCCCCTCAGATACCTTAAACTCTTGAGACGCGGGTGGCTCATCAGTTAAGCATCGGACTCTGGCTCAGGTCATGATCTCATGGTTCGTGAGTTTGAGACCCCCCATTGGGCTCTGTGCTGACAGCTCAGCGCCTGGAGCCTGCTTCCGATTCTGTGTCTCCCTCTCTGCTCCTCCCCTGCATCTGCACTCACGCTGTCTGTCTCTCTTTCTCTGTCTCTCTCTCTCTCTCCTCTTTCTCTCTCTCTCACTCTTGCTCTCATGTTCTCTCTCAAAAATAAACAAACATTGAAAAATTTTTAAAAGATATCTTAAACTTCTTGGTCAAAGAGTGAACCACCATAGTAACAGAATTTCCTACACCCAAGGAGCATCTCCAAAAGTATCCTGAAGAATTTAGTCATTGCCAGGGCCAAGGACTCCAGGCTTCCAGGTCTCTATGAGCCTTTGCACACGCTGCTTGGCCCTGATGAAACCCAAAAGATGGATTCAGGAAACAGTTCGGTGTAAATCCAAAGATACTCAGGATCCTCGATCTTAAACACACTTCCCTCGTGGACCAGAAAAAGTTCACAAAATAGTGATCTCTTGAAAGACATTCTTTAGAAGAGTCTCCCCTGCACACACCATTTGGTTTATTATTCAGACATGCAAACAAAAACGAGGACTCTGGCTGACATGAAAGCCCGTCTGGAAGCGCTCTTCCTATGGCGTTCAGGTTCCATACAAAACAAGGAGGTCACCCAACCTGCTCTCGCTGCCTTGTTTGTAAATGGATCAGCCTCTGAGACTAGTAGACTGATTAAAAATTAAGAAAAAAAACAAAACAACAAACCAGGATGGAACTGAGCCCCCATCAGTCTGATGGAACTCATGACTGCAAAGTCCTTTAAGGACTTTGGAACAAGACCATAAGTGAGTGGCCTGATAGATGCCCCCATATCTACCCTCAAAGGAGAGCTCCCTTAGGGGATCCTCCCAGAGTTGATGGGACTCAGGAATTTTCTGGTAAATGGCTGTCACTCCCTTAAATAGCCAAGGGGGAACTAGAAATGAATGGAAACCCTTGCCAGATTCTGGTAGATACTGAAGCTACACTCTCTACAAAGGTGAGGGTTCCTTCCAGAGTCAGCTTTCCCGGATCTTTGTCTGCAGTGCCCACTCAAGAGGAGAATATAAAATTTCTTGTCTCTTCCTTTCTGAACCAACCCACTGATTCTCGACTCGTTCTGTCTTCCCCGGGGAGAGTTCTTATCTTCCTGCTTGTTTTGTGTCTTAAGAACATGACGTGGCTTTCTGCCGGCCTTGGACACAAAAGTTGTCATTCCTCCTTCTGGCTGCATTTCGGAGTGACTCTGGATCGTGGGAAAGTAGTATTCTTTGCCCCTTCTTTGAGGACCCCCTTACACCCAAGAGGGGTTGTTCAATACCACCAAAAGCAATTTATTGTTTATCTGAGCTGAAAACCGACAGAATATTTAAAGGATTTTTGTAAAGTAGTTCAGTCAAAAGTTGGTCATACTGGAAGCTGATATTCAGTGCCTGATACAGTTCTTTTCTCCTAAAATAAAACCACACATCCAAACCTTCTGAAGTCTGTGAAAAGATTTTCTAAAATATCCCAAAGACAAAGAGGCCTAAATCCAAAACATAGAAATCTTTGATTTTTCATCTTAGTTGGAAACCCTCTCCCTGACATAAACTGAAGGTAATTTGATTAGATGGACAGATAAGCCCCTTGGTATCATTAGGGTGTAATCTAATTCTTTGAGGAGTTAGAAACTGTTCTTATCTTACATGTCCTAGCAAAACCAGAAATTCAGCTCTTTGAACAAGTCAAAGTTCACTATTGTTACCAATCCTAAAACCACTTCTTTTTATCTCAAAAAAACTTGTAAGTATTGTAAAAATTCTTTTTTTTTTTTTAATGTTTATTTTTGAGAGAGAGACAGAGTGTGAGCAGGGGAAGGGCAAAGAGAGAGGGAGACACAGAATCCAAAGCAGGCTCCAGCCTCCGAGCTGTCACCACGGAGCCCGAGGCAGGGCTCGAACTCAAGGAGCACAAGATCATGACCTGAGTTGAAGGCAGATGCTTAACCCACTGAGCCGCCCAGGCGCCCCAGTGTTGTAAAACTTCTAACCTTAGAAAACGGAGTTTCTTCTGGGAGGTAACTTGCATTTTTCCCCCGGTGCCTTTGGAATGTAAATGTTCTACCTGGTCCCTGGACTCTTAGCTAGGCCCTGTTTTGAAATAAAAACTTCAGGGAGGTAACTCTTATCAGAAGGAAAACAAAAGGGGGAAAGTTTGTTTGGAACTTAGGCAAATGAAAAACAAATATTAGTAAAAAGCTTTAGTAGCCAGCAGGGGACCTTTACTCGTTTCATCTTCCGGACGCATGATTTGGATTTAACCGCTCTTTCGTAAACCAACGAGTTTTGCATTATCACACCTGTTTCATGGCTAAAATTTAAGGGGGAAAAAAAAAAGCAGTGAGGTCTCTGTTTACTTCTGTCTCTATGTATGTTTCTATATATGTTGTGCATGTGTGGTATTTTCCACCTCCAGATTGTATTGCCAGAATGAATTTTTAAAAGAGTTCTATTCAGTTGGCTTCAAGAAAAGTGCTTATGTGAATAAAGTATTCATAAAATTCTCAAACATGTAATAGACCTAAATGCTTTTCAGGTTCACGTGATCTGAGAAAATATTCAGTATTAAAGCTGATGAGCGGCGCCTGGGTGCCTCAGTTGGCAAGTGCCCGGCTTTGGCTCGGGTCATGATCTCACAGTTTGTGGGTTCGAGCCCCATGTCGGGGCTCTGATCTGACAGCTCAGAGTCTGGAGCCTTCCTGAATTCTTTGTCTCCCTCTCTCTCTCTGCTCCTCACCCACTTGTGCTCTCTCTCTCTCTTTCTCAAAAACAAATAAACATTAAAAAAATTTTTTTAAAAAGCTGATGAAAGTGTGTTGGTTTAATTAAGACAGAATTATCAACATTAAATATAATGTACACACATGTTTTATTGTACCTGGATTTATTCATCAGATAAGTTCACATTATATCTTACAAAATTTGTCAGCAAGAAAAATAAGTTGGCTTGATGAAATTTTCACAAGTAAACATAATTGTTGGGAATGAGTGAGCTAAATACGTGTCAGTGGGGACAGAAATTTTTAGGTGAACTTTTTAAAGAATTACCCCAAACCTTTTTGGTAACCTGAAACCTTAAAGTTTATTAAGTTAAATTAGTCATTGACTTCCTAGATCATCTTGAAATAAAATACCAAAACATTAATTACTGAAGATGAATAGGTTTATCTACTTCCTGGCTTATTTTTACAGAGAAATTAAAGCTATTGTGGCTGTAGGTAAACGTGTTTTGTGCCACGTGGGAAAGCATGTGTTTCTAGAAAATATAAAATGTATTTATAAATTTGGCAGGCCATAGAATGCTAAAGTAAAAAACAGCTCACAGCTGTTAACTTCTTATTTTCATCAGAAATTAAGGTATTTTGGGGGTGCCTGTGTGGCTCAGTTAGCTGAGCGTCTGACTCTTGATCTCAGCTCAGGTCACGATCTCAGCAGTTCGTGAGACTGAGCCCCGCGTCAGCTTCTGCACTGACAACGTGGAGCCTACTTTGAACTCTCTCTTCCTCTCTCTCTGTCTCTGCCCCTCCCCTGTGGTCACACATGCTTGCTCCCTATAGTAAACCTTAAAAAAATCATTTACAAATTAAAGTATTTTAAGCATTAAGAATTTTAACATCTGTAAGGTACTAGAAATAAGGGACACATTTCTGTATTTAAGGAAAGTAAGATGTGTGTTTTTGGTAAGAGAAGCCATGAAGAGTGAAGATCATTTTTGTGGAGGGGAAAGAGGGTGATTTTTTTCCTAAAGTGAGGATGGTTATTTCAGAACAGAGAAGCAGAGAAACAGGACAAAATCTGAAGGGGTGTTTAAAAAGTTGTAGAAGTTTGTGGAAAATGAGTATTTGCACAACAGTATTATGTGTTGTCAAGCTGGCCAGGATTAGAAGAAATTTCAGGTTAATGTCAGAATCTGCAAAATTAATGTTTGGGGTTCTGTCTGTTAAAAGGACAAAGTTTTCTTGGACTTTTGGTCTGTTCTTGGTAAGAGGTTGTAAAAGAGTTCTTGTTAATAAAGTTTTTTGTTTATTTTTGAGAGAGAGAGACAGTGAGCAGGGGAGGGAGAGAGAGAGAGGGAGAAAGAATGCCAAGCAGGCTCTGCACTGTCAGCATGGAGCCAGATGTGGGGCTCGAACTCCTAAACCATGAGATTATGACCTGAGCTGAAACCAAGCTTAACCGACTGAGCTACCCAGGCGCCCCAAGAGTTTTCCTTACCTTTTTAAGTAATCTGCCTAGAAAACAAAGATTCTAGATTTTATCAAAATAGCTTCCTGTGTTTCATGATGTGTTTATCAGGTCTTTGATTACTAAAGAGAACTGAATCTTCTCTGTTCAAAGAGCTAAGATTTTTTACACAACTGTTTAACTTTCTGTATTTGCCTGCAGTCTATGTTGTAATGATTAAATGGATAACTAGTGTTTTTCAGTGACCTGTGATCCTTTTTGACCAAGTGTTTTAGGACCTTTTGATATTTTTGACAAGCTTCCCCCAAGCCAAACGCTAATTGATGTCCTTTGGAGCGGGAGATAACTTCAGAATCTTCTGGAGTCCCTGTAGCATCTCAGATTCGTTCTCTGTACAGTTTTAGAGATGTTAAACTAATCAGCCTTTTGATACGTTAGTTCCATGGGAAGTATTATTGTCAAGTAAGTAATATTGAGCATTCTTTGTGTTATGTAGGTATATGTTGTAAGTACTCTAGAAAATTGTAAAGTTCCTAGAAATCTGATATGTCATGTTGTCAGTCATAATTTCAGTTATCTTAAAATGTTGTATCACAGAATAACTACATTTCCCTTTTAAGTGAACTCTCATCAGATTTAACAGTGGACATCTTACAGTCATTTGTCATTTATGGACAGTTACTGTTCTATTCTGTGCTTTTTCAAAAAAGATGGTTGGAGAGGACCCACCAAGGACTCTTGGTCTCTGACAGTGCTGCCAAATTCCTGAGTGTCAATCCTAGGGTGAGTATGTCACGACTGAAGAAGGCTCCACTAGACACGAGGTCCTGTGCAAACCCAGAGACCTCGAAATCAGATTGCCAGAAGGAATAGTGGACGTCAGAGTAGGCTACTTCCACACAAGATGCCGGATCAAGACTTCATACTTCACCTAAACATGAAACCTCCTCCCTTTCCTTTCTTTGACTCTGCTTTTGGCCTGGAAAGATAATACCGCCGTCTGTATCTCTCAGGCCATTGCCACGGTGGGCGGTGGGGAAGGTGACCTTTCAGACTGCTGGATTTGTCATCAAAAACTGATCTGTCCATGATGCTGGAGGCTCCTGGTCTTCCCTGGACCGGTTCTCTTCTATCCTCAATGCCATCATACACTACAGTCACCCATCCCCCCAGAAGTCACAGACTCCGACTTCTATGGCCAGAACATCCAATGCTGTGTTTTTGCCTTTCTCCAGTTGTCACTGTACTTGCCAGATACCTGTGTACCCCACGTTCTTAGGAGTATCTACTCTGATCTGTGCCCATCAGGAAAAGATCTCACCAGCAGTGTCCATCTTTACAAGGAATTTAGAATGACTCTTTATTTCACGCGTGGAGGTTTACTTTCCAGGTATGCTGAAATGCCCCGTGATTTGAATGGGCAAATGGGACCATCCTTATACTGAATCCATTATTGGTGCCACCTTCGTGGGAATGGTTGATGCCCCAGATATATCTTTGGGGTGGTCATCATCTCTTTGGGCTGTGAACGTGGATGTGGCAGGCACCTAACCAGGGCTGTGGCTGGTTCTCCTGGGGCCACCACCTTCTGCTGTAGAACTTTAAGGGGTCTGAAAATCCTAAATTCACACCGAACCTTTTAGGCCATTGGCAAGATGTTAGCAGAATTGGTAACATGAGAATACTCAGACCTACAATGTGTGCTCTGCTTGCGTACTTCCCCTGCCCCAAAGATATGAGCAGACACTCTGGTATGGTGAGGATCGGGATGAAATGACCACATGTGTACCTGTGCAGTGAGTGTTTGCACATCCCCCGTCTGGATCCCTTAGAGAAACGATCGCTTTAAATTAGGATACAGTATTTGGTACGAAACCTGAGCAGAACAAATTGTAATTGCGATGTCCACAGCAAACAGCACATCGTGTCCATGGACAGAATCTGTGAGCCTGGGCCGACCAACCCAGGCTGTCACCTCTTTCTGCTCCTCTCTGATGACATTTGTGTTCACTGTTACCTCAGCTGGAGGTATTGTTTGGTCTCGCCTCACATTGGGATGGGGAGCTCTGGGACTCGGGATAGCACGGAGCCTCCCTGGAGAGGTCAGGGTCCACTCCTGGGCCATCAGCGTTTGCAACATGAGCTTTCCTATAAGCCGAAGGGGAGCAAGATGGCCCTTGCCCTCAGGCAGCCCTGCGTCTTCCTGGGAGGAGTGAAGGCACGGCCAGCCTTCTGTATCTGCTGTGTTCGGCCCCTCAGTGCTCAGCAGGGACACGCTGGGGGAGGGGCAACAAGCGAGGATGACGTTTCACGCAGGAAACTTGGTGTCGTCCCCGGAACCCTAGGAAAGGATATGAGGTGTTTCCATTGTGACGGATGAAGAGAAGAGGGTTCTACCAGGAGGCATATCCTGCAGTGGACAAATGTTTAAGAATTGAGAGAGAAGAAATCATTACACAAATTCTGAAACATAAGTGAGTCTTAGTTTTTGATTGTTGAATGTGAATATTTCCATTGAGATCAAAATCAGATCCCCGCTAGTGGGTGGGAACAATGCATCTGGCCAGGAAAGTGCTAGAACTGGAGAGCTAGGCACTACTGCTTTCCGGCTTCTCTCTACTCTTGCCTCAGCCTTCCAGGTGCCTCCTTGGCCATGTCCCTTTTCCTGCTGAGGCTGATGACACAAAGAGTCTGCTGAGTCATGAAATTCAGTATGAACCCAAGTCTACATGACGTTTAGGAGCAGAGCTTCTGACGATCCAGGGCGGCTGGTCCTCCCAGCCCCACAGGTGATTTCTGCATCGGGTGGTATTCGGAGTCTCTAGGACCAGGCTGAGGTTTGCTGGAAACGCTTGTGCATCCTGGGGCGAGGCTGTCGTGCACCCGCTCAGCACCATTCTCCTTAAAGAAGCCAGCAAAACCAGCGTGCCTGTGCCCACAGCCGAGGCCCCAGGGAAACCAAAGTGTGTGATCGCGGAGGTTTTCCCTCCGGACCAGGTAATCCAAGGAATCGTGCGAATCGTAGACTGTCGCTTTTAGGTGAGGAAATCTGGTTTATTTTCATGTTCTTGGAGCCATGGAGAATTCTGGAAATAACTGAATGATTAGAAGTTCTAGAAGAAGGATTATGACATTCACATACTTTTGCGTGATGTTGGTCTTGTGAACACTCAGTAATTTTGAAAGCTCTCGTTTCATTATCCGAATGTTTCTGTGAACCGAATTTCAGTTTCATGATGTTTGTCGTGTCAGCAGCTCTTTAGAGGGATATCAGTTGAGAATTGTCAGATAGAAAAATTAATATTGTTACACAGAAAGGGAGCATGACCTTCTCATTCGTTTCTTAGTTCACCAGTTCAAGAACACCGTAATGGAAGCAAACATAGGCCTACGTGTTTGATTTTGGATTAGGCAGCGGTTTCCTAGATAATGATACCAAAAGCCCAAGCTTCGAAAGAATAGGTAAATTGAGCTTCACCAAAATGAACAACTTTTTTACTTCAAAGGATACCATCAAGTCAGTGAACAATGACACAGAATGGGAGAAAATACCTTACAAACCATAAACTTAATAAGGGACCCTTAAAGAACTCTTACAACTCAATAAAATATAACTCAATTGAAAAATGGGCAAAAGATCTGATTATACATTCTCCAAAGAAGATATACAACCGTCCATTGAGCACATGAATTGATGTTCAGTGTCATTGGTTGTTAAGAAAATGCAAATCAAAATCACAGTAAGATACTACTTCATATCCGCTAGGAAGGCTGTAATCAAAAAGTCAGATAATTGTTGACAAAGAGAAGTAGGAACCGATGTGCACTCATGGGGGGGAATGTGCAATGGTGTAGCAACTATGGAAAACTGGGGCAGGTCCTTAAGATGTTAAACATGGTATTACACTTGGCCCAACAAGTCCACCGATAGATTTGTGCCTTAGAAAATTGAAAACAGGTCGTCAAAAACTTGTGCATGAAAGGTCATAGCAATAGTTACAATAGTCACAAAGTGGAAACAACCCAGACGTCCATCACCAGATGAATGGATAAACAAGATGTGTTGTATCTGTGAAATGGAATATTATTTAACAACCAGAAGTGTTACATACACTACGTTGTGGCTGAACGTTGAAAACAGGGTGGTCAGTTAAAGAAGCCAGTCACAAAAGATCACATATTGCGTAATCCCACTTTTATGCCGTGTTCACAACAGGCAACTCTGTGGAGGCAGAGTGTGGTTGCCTAGGTCTGGGGAAGAGGGTCCAGGGGAAATGGGGAGAGGCACCACTTTGTGCAGAGTTTCTCTTTGGGGTGATGAAAATGCCCTGAGGTTGATTGTGGTGATGGTGTGTATCCATGAATGCACTAAAAAACCATGGAATTAGAGTCCAGATTAAACGGGTGTACTGTGTGGTATGGGAATTACATTTCAGTAAAGCTGTTACGTGAGAAATTCAACATGATCACGGTAAACTCATCCTCTAAGAAAGCGGTGTTTTGTCGTTTGTGATCTCAGAAGCATCTATCCCGGTCATGTCCTTGCTGGGAGGTCACATCCTGCCCCCCCTCGGCACTGCTTCCTAAAATCAGCCATCTGTTGAAAGTGGCCTCTTTTAACGTACGGGATGTGAAGCCACAGGAGGGGCTCATTATGTTTTGTCCTGTTACATAGTGTGAATGTCTATGTTTGACTTTTGGGGGGACCTGCGTGGCTCAGTCGGTTAAGTGACTGACTCTTAATTTTGGCTTGGATCATGAGCTCACGGTTTGTGAGTTCAGGCCCCGCGTCTGGGTCTGCACTGACAGCATGGGGCCCGCTTAGGATTCTCTCTCTCTGCCCCTCCCCCACGAATCTGCATGTTCTCTCTTTCAAGATAAATAAGAAAGAATGTTTCACTTTTGCAATTCATAGTAAAGTAAGAAATAGCTGGAATGATTGATCTGCTTGAATAACTCATTTCCCTTCTCCACCTCCCATATCACCACCTTTGTTCTGGCTTTCGGCTCTTGTCTACTGAATTTTGCTGTAGGTGCTCCCTGACTCCTCCCACGTGAGTCTAGCCGTGCTATCACATGCTATTATTTTGTTCCATGCTGTGTCCTTAGAGCCTCTTCCAGTTCCTGGAACCTAGGAGGTGTTTGTTGACTGAATAACTAAGTTAATAAGCGAAGTCCCTTGGCTGCCCACCCCCAACTCTGTTTCTAATCTCTTACCCCATCGCCATCAGATGATTCATACCACTTTGCTATCACTGTTGGTCAGAAGCGTTGGCAGTGTCAGTGTCAAGTCCAAGGCAGTGCAGAAAGCACTTGGCAGACTCCTTCTCGGCCTTTAAAGATCGTGATTTTAAGAACTACAGCCAGAAGGCTGAGGCGGAGGAGGGGGGGGGGTGCATTTAGCCTCCAGTAGTTTCTCAGCACCGCACAGACAGGGAAGGTTAGCCGGCAAAGCTCTGAGTCTTCCCTTGCAGGATGGACCGTGTTGGTTGGTGAAACCCTATGGATGGCCTAGATCTTGGAGCCTGTCCAGAAGATGGAGGACAAGGGGAGGGAGGAAGCTTATCAGTAGCAAACAGGAGCAAGGGCAAGGCTGCCCGTGTACCCGAGGGTCAGGGAAGTTCAGCGCTCTTGGACGAGAACTTGATTAGCTTATGCTAAAGTACGCTTTATCTCTGCCAGCTGCCGTATCTCGTGACCTCAGCAAACTGGCCCCGGAGTCTCTGGACTCTGCCAGGCGAGTCAAGTTTATGTGACAGCAAGGCCAGCACCGAAAAGCCTTCCTTTTAACTCAAACCTGTTGGTCTGAGGGGCCCCAAGTGACGCTTTCCTCCTCAGAAAACAGTGATCATTCCAGCATTCAAGACTCGCTACTGAGGCTTAGTAAGGAGAGAGTGTGTTTCTCTTTCCTCTTGGTGCGAGCTTGGTCATGGGTTCACCCCCGACACTGAGTAACTTGAAGGAGATCCACAAATGGAGAAAACAGAATCCGTTCGGGGGTGTCAGGACTAGGTCTCTGCCTTGTCCCTGTGCTCTGCATTGTCAGTTATTCTTCAGAATCGCCCCTGCTGAGCACTGTGCCCGTTCTTGCCTGCTTCCTGCTCTTGTCACGTTCAAACTGAATTCCACAGCCCTTTCGTCTCCCTCCTCTTGAAGCTGTTGTCACCAGAGCAGATGCTTAGCCCGTGGCCCTCGTCAGTGTCCCGCTCGGTCTCCTCAAGCGCTCCTGAAGACCTGTTCTTTGTCAGTCTGTGGAGTCGGGCCCGCGGAAGAACAAAACCGTTCCAATGCATTGCATCGTATAGAAATGCATTCCATTATGCTTATAGGATTTCTTAAGGACTTCGGGTTGGCCTCCTCCCTATTTTTAGAACATAGTTGAAGCCCCTTTAACTATGTTTGGATGGTTGATTACTCAAAATCAGGAAAGGTGGAAAATCATTTTATTTTAACTTATTTTAAGTTTACTCAAGTGTTTCTTTATTTGTCAAGCGCTTTTCTTTAAGTGTGGGTCCACTAATTGTATCAATGATGTATCATTTACATTTCCCTAACCCTTGCTGAGGGAGTTTCCATCATTCTTGTGGTGCCACAGCATTCCTGGAGTTCTAGAATTTTCTTCCTGGTCTCTGTAAGTGTCTTGTCCACTCCTAACCATCCTTTTAACAACCCCTCAGTCAAAGAGGCACCTGGGTGGCTTAGTCAGTTAAGTGGCCGACTTTAGCTCAGGTCGTGATCTTGCTCCACATGGGGCTCCGTGCTGACAGTTCAGAGCCTGGATCCTGCTTCAGATTCTGTGTCTCCCCGTGCACGCTCTCTCTCAAAAATTAACATTAAAAAATTTTTTTTTTCCCAGTGCGTTCAACTTAGTCCTTACAGTCTTTATAGGAACAGCTCTTCTTTTGCACCATATTTTTTTTCACGTTGCTTCATATTGAATGAAATAGCTAATACGAATAGACTGGGAGCCGATACAGTCCAGAAACACCCCACTAGTTAGAGTGAGGCGTGTCGGCACTCAGGAATTGAGCGTATCAGTGTGTCGGGTGCGCTGGGTGTGATGTGCTTCGGAGGACATGGAGAGAGACAGCTAATCTTATTAATGCTACTGTTTTGTTCCATGCTGTGTCCTTAGAGCCTCTTCAGTTCCTGGAACATAGGAGGTGTTTGTTGACTGAATACCTAAGTTATAAATGACGTCCCTTGGCTGCCCACCCCCAACTCTATTTCTAATCTCTTATCCTATCGCCATCAGATGATTCATGCCACGTTGCTATCACTGTTGGTCAGAAGCGTTGGCAGTGTCACCAGGTCACCAAGTGCAGATGGATGACATGGCGCCTGCTGTAATTTATTCTCCTGACTCAGCTGATTTGTTCTCACTCGACTCAAGCTTTTCACATTGTAAGTGGAAACTTAGAATTCATGCTGGTGTTTGTGCAGTCTCCATAAACAACTGGCTCTCTCTCACAAGGAGAAACCGCAAAGAAAGAGCTTTCTGGTAACTTTTGCTATAGCTGGAGAGCAAACTAGGCTTAAATCAGTGATACCTATAGTTTGGGGCAGCAGATTTCAGCTTCATAGTTGAGCTCCAGGGGGTCATTAGAGGCTCAGAAATTACAGGAAATGTTTTGTTCATATGCATATTTTTCTGAGAAAGGTATTAGTTACTTTCCTTAAATTCTTAGGGGGATTGATCTTCCCTGAAAATCAGGAACCACTAGCTGTTAAGTGTGAGGATGAAGGAAAAGTCATCCCTCTTCAGGTCACAACTGTCCCTAAAATTTATCTCCCACCTGTGCACTGAGTGTCTGCTATGAGCCAGGAGCCATCTTGGCCCGGAGACACAGCCCTGAACACATGCCACAGTCCTCACCTTCAGGAAGCAGCCCCCATGGCACCTGCAACCCATGGGAAGATAAGAGAGACCTGCATGAGTCCCCAGTCAGAGATCAGTGTTCTGAAAAGGGCCAAGTGGGGTAGGCAGTGCCGAGGGGAGAGGGGTGTGATTCTAGGGGGACTGAGAAGTCCGCTGTGAATTGGAGACATCTGGCTGTGGATCTGCGTGAAGTGAGGGACTGAGTCATGCAGGTGTCTGTTGAAAAGCAGTTACTGAGCAGGGACAGCAAGTGCAAAGGCCCTGCGGCAGCAGTGTGCCTGGTATATCTGAAGAAGAACAGCCTGGCTTCAACAGCCATGATCTGATTTGAGTTTTGAGGGATCTGTTTGCAGATTATAGACTATGGGTGGCCAAGAGCAGGCACCTAGGCTTAGGAATAATACATGTATTTATAAATATGTTTTCACATATTAAGACTTTTCTAAGTGGGAATTTTTAAATTATAGAGTTATTATTTTACAAATATTTATAGAAAAAAACATATAAAATCAGAAATCTATGAAAAGAAAATTTACAGCGGTGGTCACTTAAAAATAAGGACAATCAGCATTTCAATATATATTCTTCCAGAAGCCTCACATTTTTTTAGGAAGGTGGAATCACCTGGGAGAGATTGATTTTCACGAAACAATAAACAGCAGAGATCTGTCTCTGTCAAAAAGCAAAAGGCTGCATCATTGCTGAATGTAACCCATTAGGAAATATTACTGTTTTTATTGTGGTAAAATATTTGTGAAATCGCTTTTAAAGGAAATTAGTGAGCCCTACACCCTGGCTACTCGTGTGTCCTGCATCACACATCAGAGAGGTTATTAAATGGCAAAGGTCTCAGCCCCATCCTGAAGGCGGAGGAGCACTGACCTCAGCAGTCAGGGGTCCCACCCTGAATGGGTTTCCCTAAGGCTCCGTCCTGTGCCATCTGCTCTCCTCCACTCCTATGACTTGGAGGAAGTCCGTTGTTATGACTTCAGGCGTCACCTTGTGACTCCATACTCTGACTCCCCTAACCAGAGACCTTCATCCAACCATTCCTTGCTGAGAGGCTCCCATATGTCAGTTTTCCTAGAAAGCCCTGGAGAAAAGGCATTGATCAAGTGGGAGAAGTTCCAGGGGCGTGGCTTGGGCATCTGGGAGGTGGCTGTGCCCGGTTGTCCAGGTTGGAGACACAGGCGTGGAGTCTCCATCTCCCTGGACGGGGAAGCCTGGGAGGGAGGCTGAGCACTGAGGTGGGGGCGAGGCCTTGAGGGTGCAGGGCTCGGGGCCACAGGGAGATGCTGGCTGCCACAGCAGTGTCCCTGGGTGGGGGGCAGTCACGGTCACGGCAACAGCAAGCGCTGCCTCAGGAGCGTGGACAGGCTTTGCAGGGGCCAGGCACGCTTTCCACTGCATCTAATCCTCCCCACAGACAGGAGGTGGGCACGTCCTGTAATCTGTGTTAACGATGAAGCAGCAGTTGCAGAGAGAGGCCCTGAGAACTCAACCAAGGTCACTGGCAAGTGACAGCTGGGGCCCAACTCCCATGAGGCTGGCTCTGAAGTCTGCTCCGAACCCATGTGCTAGGCGGAGACTAGAAATTTCCCCTAGGTTACTGGTGGGAGAAGGGGGCTGACTGGGGCCATAGGTCCCTGGGCTGAAAGGGCCAAGGAAGCCAGAAATGTTCCTGAAGAGTCAGAAAGAGGACAAGAAAGGGAAAGTGGAATCCAGGAGTCTTATCTTGGGTGAGGCGGAGGTGGGGGAGCGAGGGGGAGGGATGCTGGGGTGAGGGGAGGAGAGGGGAGCTGTGCTGGGCGGAGGGGGGAGGTGTGCTCTGGGGAAGGGGAGGAGAGGTGCCCGAGCAGCGCCAAAACACCTGCTGGACCACGCATGTGACTGAGCTTGGTGTCCCCAGTGAGGCAGAGGCCACCATCCAGTGTCCGCTTGAACACCTGCTGGCGGCCCCACGCGCCACACTGGCAGGAAGTGAGTTCCTCTGGCCCCGTGGCCTTCCTCCCCCGAGGTGGCAGCTAATGCCCAGGGCGCTTACCCGCATAAAGGCTTGTTCTGGCCACTGTCACCAAGTGCTAGCTGCCTGCCCTGGGCGTCTCCTCTGCCACCAAGTGTCGATCCCCGTCTGGTCACAGCGCCCAGATTTGACTGGCAGGAGGCCAGCCTCCCTTACTCTCAGCTCTGAGATATGGGTGGGACTGACCTGACTCCTAACCCCAGGATGAGCCCTAATTAGCTTGAGCTAAGAGAATTCCCATCTCCTGGCTGGAGCGGAAAAAGATTTCACTCGGTGAGAATCCAGTGGGAAAGTGTTGTGGGAAGGTGGACGCCTTCCCTCTGTGGGGGCTTCTGAAGAGACCATTTCTCGCCTCCTTCCTGGATGATAGGGTGTAAAGATGTGTGTGTTTGGAGGGTTGCAGCCCTTTTGGCATCATGAGGTACCTTGGGTCCTGCTGGGGTGAGGACTCGTGAGTCTGAGACCAGCCTGTCCCCGTGGAAGGCCGACGGGAAAGAGTGGGAAAGCTGAGTCCTTGAAGACACTTGCTAAGCTGCTGGATCACGCCTCTCCTGAAGCTGCTGTGATCTCTCAGGCTTTTATGAAGGTTGGAAGCATATAATGGTGCTGATGATTTGAAAGTGTTGACTTACGAGAATGGCAGCTTCTTTCGATTCAGCCTGAGGGTTGAAATTCATGAATTCCCTGGATTCTCTCAGTCAGTTTTAGATGAGTGTTTCATCACTTGCTACTCAAAAGACATGCATGGAACTTAGAAGGGCGCCCCAAGGAAGCGGGGGGCTCCCCACCCAGCCCTGGATGCCGTGGCCGGTACCTGGATGGGGCCAGTGATGCAGGGGTTTGCACCTACGGCAGCGCGCCCACGGGGGACAGGTGTGGGCGCCTCGGGGCTCAGTGAACCCCACGTCTGTCAGCCCCGCATTGGCCCCAGCCTGGGAGAGTTCCCATTCAGAGCAAGTCCCAGCTCAAGCTAGCGCACAGGAGCGCCCTTCCCTGGGGACCTCCCGCAGTCAGGCGGTGGGATGGACACGTTTCTCTGGGGGCATCCGCTGTCTCTGTCATGGGTCTTCCCTCAAAACATTAGCCCGGCCTAGAACAAGGGTGCACAAGGACGCTTGAGCTTTTAAACTTGGAGGGAGTATTTGGGGGAGGCTGGAGGGATTTGTGCAGGGTGGGGTGAGGCAGAGCCAGGCTCCGTTACTGGCGGAAGGGAGAGTTTCTAGGTTAGACCGTGTAATCTGTGGACCAGGGAGTTGCCTGCTAAAGCGGATGCTGCTCTGATGAACCGCAGGCTTAGTGAGAAGCTGTGATTAATTAGCATTAAGTCCTTATGTTCCATCAAATAATGGGCGTTTGTGTATTTGGGAGAAGACAAATCCTAAGTCAGATGGTGTGCGTGCTTGTCCTCTATAAAATGTGTTGTGTGGATCGGGGGACAGGGCCCCCAGGACTCCTGGGGCGGGTGGGAAGTGCACGGACGGGGCCCTGGGCCCCCCCATCTCACCGCTGCCACCCTGGTGGCCCCTACTGGGAGAGGAGCTGGTCCCCAGGAGGGGCAGCACTTGCTTCATAAGCCAAACAAGGCAGAGCTGGCGTTTCCCAGCTCAACAAAGGAAATGTGTCCAGTGTGTCCAGCCATCGGAGAAGTTCGGTGCCACCGTCGGAAGGCACATGTCGCCCGAACCTGTCAAATCAAAGGCCCAGTTCTCCTCAAGGCGGGGAGATGTAACTGACTCTGTTTATTTGTGAAACACGGTCCCCTACCTCCCGATTTGTCACTTTCAAGCCCTGTCCCCAGAGAGAGGGGGACACGCTCCTTATTGAGCCCAAGCATATGTAGGACAGCTCAACCGTTGGTGAACTCAGCGAGGTCCTCACGTCCACTGCCAGGGCTGAAATCACATGGATTTCAAGCAGCTATTAAAATCTATGTGAAATGGGGCACCTGGGTGGCTCAGTCGGTTAAGCCTCCGACTTCAGCTCAGGTCAGATCTCACGTTCGTGGGTTCGAGCCCCACGTCAGGCTCTGTGCTGGCAGCTAGCTCAGAGCCTGGAGCCTGCTTCCGGTTCTGTGTCTCCTTCTCTCTCTGCCCCTCCCCCTCTCATGCTTTCTCTCTGTATATCAAAAAACAAATAAAACATTTAAAAAATCTTAAAAAATCCATGTGAAATGAAGGATTGCATGAGATTTTATTTTAATTCATTCATTCATTTATTTTATTTTAGAGAGAGGGCACAAGCAGGGGAGGGGGGTGGAGGAAGGGAGGGCATGGGAGAGTCTCAAGCAGACTCCATGCTCAGCACAGAGCCTGATGTGTGGCTTGATCCCATGACCCTGGAATCATGACCTAGGTCAGATGCTCAATTGACTGAGCCACCCGGGTGCTCCATGCATGAGATTTTTAATAGTGAGAATCAGATCCCAAACATCTCTTGGCATTTGCCCTTCTGATGTGGGGATTTGAGCCCCCCGCATTGTGGCAGTGTTTGATATTTGGATGAGGAAAGTATGCTTATTGTAACCACTCCCCCTTAGAGGCTAAAGGCTAAACCAGGGCCTTGCCTTGCACTGTTCGGGCTGCCTTCCACTCTCGTGTGGGCAGGAGAAAAGAGCAAAGGTATACTTAATATCTCGTATGTATGCCTGCCATTAAGGGTCGGTCTAAGTATAGCCAAACAATTAAGTGATAAATAAGATTTATATTACAGTTTTGCACATGATACCATTGAGTTCTATGATTTCACGAGACCTAGAACTTTCAGCTTTTACTTTTCAGGGAATAATTGAGCTCTTTTTTGAGGAAACATGCCAGGAAAGCCTTTCTGGAAACCCTTTCTGAGATCATCGAGAAAGCGAGAAGGCACAACTGGGAACTAATTTCTCAATCACCATGAGTCACCAGTACAATAAAACATACGATAAGCAAACGACTGATACATAACAAAACCTCGGCTACAAACCAAGAGTTCAAAGGCGGGTTACTTGGGGGCAGATTCAAGGCTGACCCACCTTGCAGTCCACTCTCGTGAAGAGTCCAAGAACGGAGGAGGAGTGGCCGGGAAGTACCCAATGTACCTGTTTGATCTGGACACGAGTTACTTGGCAACTATTCTGTTCCACTGGTTTTACTGGGACAGAGTTGGAGGTCAGTGCATCTTCCAGCGCGACTGCTGCTGGACCACGGACCACGTCTCCGTCGTTTCGGCTCAGAACACACCAGATGGGTCCCCTGGGGCTGCCAGGGCTATTCCTGAGAAGGAGTTAGGTTTTGCTGAGCAGGGCCCGTCGGTGCAGTTTCTGATAGACAACACATTTACATTCCTTCTAAATAAAAACAGTATCTGTGGTGATGAGAAATGACTCTCCTTATAGATTTGATGTATTGCATACGAATAATTGGTTATAATTTGTTATATGACCAATATTTAAATTTTAAAAATGTGTCAGTAGATGTGTTCATGTGCCAGAGCTGCCTTTACAAAACCCCACAGTGGGCGGTTTAAGTAGGAACTCGGTGTCTCCATTCCGGAGCTGGAAGGCCGAGATCAAGGAGTCGGCAGGGCCGGCTTCCGCTGAGGCCGGGAGGCAGAACGGGCCTCAGGCCTGTCTCCCAGCTCCTGGGGGTTTGCTGGCGTCTGTGGTCCCGTGGCTGCCGCCGCATGCCACCAGTCTCTGCCTTTGCTCCCCTTCTGTGTGTCTGTCTTCACATTGTGTAAGGACCACAGTCTATTGGATTAGGGTCCGCCCCACTCCAGTGTGACTTCCTCTTAACTCACTGCTTCTACAGTGACCCTGTTTCCAAATAGGGTCCCGCTCTGAGGTATCGGGGTTCAGGACTTACACGTATGAATTTGGGAGGAAGAACTCAACCCATAATAGTCAGGAAACCTCATATTGGAGCAGAATTACGGGGGAAATGTGGCCAGGACCCATTTGTTAAGAGATTAACTTAAAAACTTTCTTTTAACTCTTATTCATTTTTGAGAGACACAGAGAGAGAGGGAGACACAGGATCTGAAGCAGGCTTCAGGCCCTGAGCTGTCGGCACAGAGCCCGACATGGGGCTTGAACTCACCAGCTGTGAAATTGTGACCTGAGCAGAAGTCGGATGCTTAACTGACTGAGCCACCCAGGCACCTCTTAACTGATTAACTTTTAAGGCAGAAAAATACTGTGCCAGCAACTGGGGATACTGTATCCTCGGGAGGGGGGGTTCCTACGACAATGAAACAACCACTAGATCCAGGCTGACAGGAACCATGGCATCGTGACAGCAACCCAGTGGCCCCCACACGGGCAGTGCTGCCTGGAGCTTGGCCGCCTGCACGTCGTCTGTGCAGCCCCTTGGGCTCTGGCTGTCCTTACGAACCCAGGCGAGCAGCAAGGACCAGCAAGTGGAACAGACCGTGCCGTGGTGAAGAACACAGCTGCCGTGCGTGCTCTACAAACTGGGAAGCCGCTGGACCGGACGGTGCGGAACCCGGGACAAAGTCCCACAGGCCTGTGTTGACACATCTGTTCATCACAGGAGGTTTGGGCAACAGGTGGTTTCGCCAGGCGCTGCCGTTCCTTCGGGGTTGAAAACATGACCTGCCTGGCTGTGCCCCTGCCGGTGACTCAGCACCTCGCTGGGAGCAGAGCTCAGCCACAAGGTGCCCTGAGGCTCACGGGCAGAATCCAGCCGGGCCTACCCGGGCGCCTTCTCCCCAGTGCACGAGCGGGTGGGCGTCAAGGGGCTCTGCCGCTAAGGTCAGATGTTCAGTCCTTACCTGGGAGGAAGGGCGCGTTTGCCACCATGCTGTGCTCTCTGTCTTTGCCTAAAGCTCTGTACTGAGCTTGCGAGTGACGAGGAATTAAAGATCACACCTCCTCAACGGCTCGTCTCACCTCCCCACTGACATCACTTCTCACGCCAGCCAGAGTAGACTTTTCGATTAGCTTAAAAACACACCTCATCCAAACTTCCTTTCCACTGCAGTGTTAGGACTGTGTTGACTTTCAGGCACAGAAATTGAGTTAGAACATGTTAGGGAGAAGGTAGGACAGCGTAAGGTTCTCAGGGTTGAGACTGAACCTGGAGACCAGCAGGTTCTGAGCCATCCCCAGGGACCAGTGTCTCCCTGTTTCCTTGTCACGTTCTCTTTCTTGTACTTTCCCGGCGAGTGTGCTCTTTTCCCCCTTCCTTTTCTGTACTGCTAGCTGGCCAGCATGCTCTGCCTCTGCTAGCGTGCACGCTGGGAGAGCTAGCTTTCTGGCTCAGCTACGTTTTGCCAGAGCCTTCTGTGCCCCAAGGATGGGTCCCTGGGGTCTGGGGACCTCTGTGGTCCAGTCCGTGGCCCCAGTGCGTCTCCGTGGGGATGGTACTTTCGGGGTAGTTTGGTAATGTGGGGGGGACGTTTTGTCTTCTGTCATAACTGTACCCAAGCATTCACATATTAAAATAAATGTTATTACTTCATTATGAATGGCTTTCATTTTAGTTTTTCTTTATATTCGATGTAGGTTATTACAAGCCTACAGAATCTGGGGGCAGGCGTGAATACCTACCGCTCTCTGAACGGCACCCCATCATCGAACCTCACCCTCTCTGCCCCTCTGACAGCTGAGCTCCATCACCCACCGAGGAGGCTGAAAGCTGGCCACGCTCCGTGAGTTGCAAGGCTGCTCAGCAGTGCAGGCCTGCACAGTGGGTCTGCAAGTCTGAGTCTCACATCTGTGCTCTGGGGTCTTGGCCCTGCTCCCTGCACTCTTTTCCCCCCTCTGGTGCCAGCATCGAATGCTTCCTGAAAACTGCTTGTCCAGCCCAGCTGAGAGGAGCTCAGACATTCATCCTGCACCGATGGTGGAAAGTCAAAAGTGCTACTTTCCAGGTTAGTGGCATCTGACACAACCTCAAGATAGTGGTGGCCTGTAGAATTTCCTGGGTCAGACTGGATACGGCAGACATGTTGTGTGTGTATGTATGTATGTATTTAAATGTTTATTTATTTTGAGAGAGAGAGAGCAAGTGCAGGAGGCACAGAGAGGAAGGGAGAGAGAGGATCCCAAGCAGGTTCCATGCGGTCAGCACAGAGTTGGATGTGGGGCTCGAACTGTGGAACCGAACTGTGAGGTTGTGACCCGAGCCAAGATCGAGAGTCGGATGCTTAACCGACTGAGCCACTGAAGCTCCCCAAGGCAGACATACTATTTTAAGTTGAGGGGAGGCTGATGGTCTGTACTTTATTTGGAGCTGCATATGTATGGTTCATACTGAATTCACATGTGGAAGGCAATGTCGAGGGTTGAACTGCGTCTCCCCCAAAAGACGTGAAGAAATCCAAACCCCTGGTACCTGAGGACGTGACTGTTTGGAAATAGGGCTGCTGCATATGTGATTGGTTGCGATGAAGCCAAGTGGAGAGGTGGTCCCAGTTTTCAATACGTCGTCCTGAGCAAATGGCGGCGTGATGACAGGGCCACACATGGAGAGTGCCACGTGCTGACGAGGCACGAGATCCAGCCAGAAGCCACGGAACGGCCACAGCCACCCCGGCTGGAAGAGGCGGGTCCACCCCTGCAGGTCTCAGGGAGCTCAGCCCCGTCCACACCTTGAGTTTTGACTTTTGGCCTCCAGAACTATGCAAGACGGCATTTCTGTCATTTTGAGCTGCCTGGTCTGTGGTCTTGCCATGGCTGCCCCAGGAAATAATCTAGGAAGGAACCGGGGTGTGTCCTGCTCAAGGCAGTGGGTCGGGGAGCGTCCAAGCAGCCAGCTTCCTCCTGTATGACAGCCAGTCAGGGGGTCTCTCTGTACCCCTGGACCTTGGCCTCATAACATAACCAGGTATTTACAGGAACAAAAGGAGATTAAGATAAAGGTGTCAGTTAAGTAAAAACACAAGCGATTTTGAGGAATGTTTTGTTTTGTTTGGGAGGCTGTAGATGAACTGAGATGTGTTTGACATTTTCGAGGCTAACGTGATGCTTTCTGGGGGACCTCACCACCGTGCAGGGAGCAGCTTGTCAGAGTCCGTGCTGGCCGCACACGCTGGGCGCCTGGGAGAGGCTGGGCGGCTTCCTGCCGCGGCTTTGAAAAAGGACCGCTTGTCCTGTGATCAGTGTGTCCCGGCTTGCTGGTCCCGGAACACCAACTACCTACACAGGCCAACCTCTTGCCTGAGCTGTGTCGTAGTTCCCGGAGGGGCGCCCGTAGTCAGAAATGCCGCTCTGGATTTGTGTCACCCACTAAATGGCACTTGCGCCTGCGTTCTTTCTCTCCTATTCTCATCATCACATCATCCACCAGGTCTCCCTGACCCTGGGGCCCTGGAATTTTCCTCCTCGTATATTAAGAGCTGATTTGACCACCAGCCACGTGCGGGAGATGAGAAATTCTGTCAGGACTCAGGGTCTTCAACAAGTCAGTGGCATTAAAAAAAGGAGGAGGGATCATGGGTTAAACTACTTTTAAGAGCGAGATCCACCAAGTAAAATGTAGGCTTTACTTGTTTAGATCCTAATTTACACAAAATGTAAAAAGGCATTTTGGGGATAGTTGGAGAAAACTCAGTATGGGCTGGGTACGACTAGATGATATTAGACAGTCAGGCTGTTACTTTACATTTTCTTGGAGATGGTAACGGCATTGACCTTAAGTGTTAGAGATGTGTGTTGATTTGCTTTAGTATTTTTCTTGCCAAAAAGTATGAGGAAGCACGAGGTGGGTGGATGAGGCCACATCGAGCACTTTTAATGTTCATTCATGTTCTGAATTTTTCACTGCATGATGTTGTGAGAAGAAGGAGCCAGTGGGCTATGGCTGTGAGCCAGTGCTGCTCCGGATTCGTGACTAGGGCGTCGCTGACTCCATTTAGTCAACACGGAGACAAGGGAAGAACTCAGGTCGCACCCCAGGGCTCCCAGGGGTGACCCAGCAGGTGCACTGCTCCCTGTTCTAGTGAAAACCTGTCAGCTGTCTCTCTAAAACCACAAAAAAGGTGAACATCCAGGGGCTGATGGTGGGGATCACTTTGGATCCCCTGTCCCCAGGAGGGTCTCCATCTGGGCGGCTTCCTTGGTGGGGAGCAGCACCCAGCAGTGCCGTTTTCACGTGAGCCACAGCCCTTTCTCAGAGTATCCATATTGGTTTTCTCTGCTTGGCCTGAACCCTAGTACCGTTTGTTCCAGAGAGAGAACAGAGGGAGACTCTTGTTTTATAACACTGGCTCAGATAAGCACCTGCCCTTGGGAAGGACGCCTTCGTGATAGAATGGTACTCGTTCCTGCAGGTGATTAAGAAATTGTTGGTCAGCACATCCACAGAAAGGCCATGGAAAGGCCCAGACCTTAGTGTCAAATGCTTTTCCCCACGAAAAGAAGCCAGGGCTCCTCAGGGAAATGGCGGATTTCCAGACAAGGACCACGTGGGTACCTGAGCATGGAATACCTTATGCCACAAAACAGAATGACAAAAAAAATAAGACAGGGCTGGACACCTGGGGGGCTCAGTCGGTTAAACATCTGACTTCAGCTCAGGTCATGATTCCACGATTCGTGGGTTTGAGCCCCACGTTGGGCTCTGTACTGACACTCAGAGACTGGAGCCTGCCTCAGATCCTGTGTCTCCCTCTCTCTCTGCCCCTCCCCTGCTCCCACTCCCTCTCTGTCTCTCAAAAATGAATAAACATTAAAAAAAAAAAAAAGATGGGGCTTGTCAGAAGGACACAGGAGCCCACCTGGGCTGGGTTCCCATGGACCCAATGGAGCCCACCCAGAGCAGGCAGACAGCGAAGTACAGTAATGACTTACAAACCATTGGAAAAAATAGGAATCTCTGAGTCCATAATGCTAAGTAAAGGAGAAATAAATGGTAGAGAAAGGGAAAGAAAGAGCGATTTCTTGAGTGCTGGGGGCGGAAGGTCTATAGTCCTCACAGCGAACACTGGCTCTGGCAAGAATCACTATGGGTGCCAAGTGTAAGCTGGATATTTCATGAGGATCAACAGGTGTGTCCGCGTAGACTGCTTACTCATTGCAAAGGAAGCGACAGAAACTTTGCAGCGGGGAAACTGGGTAATGCCTTGACGGAGCGCTCAAAGTTAGCATGAGCAATGAGGGGCCCACGCGCCGCGAGGGGGACAAGGCGTCGCTCCCGGGCTTCGCTGGCCGGGCACGCACCACACCCGAGCCCAGGACTGCTCCGCTGAGGGGGAGGTGAGACTCCTCTTCAGAAACGTAGTGTCCCAGGAGATACTGAAAAGCTGTAGGAATCTTCTACACTGAGGATGACTAAAGAGACAAGTAGATGCGGTGCCAGACCCTGGACTGGACGAAAATGTGCTCTGGGATCACCCCTCACGTGAGCTGTTTGCACTTACAAGCTTGTCCCAGCCAGGGCCGACTTCCAGGGGACACCCTGAGACACACGGACTTCTCTGATAACATCTTAACCTCACTGGCCCAGGCCCCGTCAGATCGGTATTGTGCACAGAGCTCGTCTTTCCCTTCCCTATTTAGAAACTTTCCAGGGTGCCTCGGTGGCTCAGTCAGGTGAGCATCTGACTCTTGAGATCACTCAGGTCATGATTTCACGGTGTGTGAGTTCTAGCCCTGCGTGGGGCTCTGTGTTGACAGCCTGCTTGGGATTCTCTCTCTCCCTCTCTCCCTGCCCCTCCCCCCAATGAATAAATAAACATGTAGAAAAAGAAATCAAAGGGCTTGTTAACATACAAAAAATTTCTGAGTTAAAAGCAAGAATGTTCATATCACACTTTGTATAATACTAACTTGGTACCTAATATTATTACATGATAATAAACTATGTGTAAATACTCTTCCAACAGATATTTTAGGAATTACACTCATCAGCTCTTGGTTTGCTAGGTATCTATGTTGAGGACTGTTGGTCTAATGTGTTACTGCTTCCTATGTATTGCCTGGTGGATGGAACAGCAGAATATGGACACATGACACATCATCTTTATCGCTATAGGAACTGGCAGTTTCCAGAAAGTGCGATGATTGTTTATTGCCGTTTACTCATCCATGCGTTCATTTCTGAGCCAATATTTATCCAGCGCTACCACGTGCTGGAACCGTGAGTGGAGACCCAGCGCTGCAAGCGCGTGGCGCATGGACGGTTGTCAAGAGGCAGCGATGGGTGGGCATGTGCTGTAGTATTAGCACTAGAGCGCGCTTTCCTTCCAAATGAGCATCGGAGCTGTGCAGTCCGGCTTTCCCTCAAACAAAATTTTCCTTTGCAATTTCGGTACATATTTCAAGTCCTGTTGCAATGCAGGCTGATTGGTAGAGTCGGAGCCAGCCCTCAGGGCGTTTGGGAAGGCGGCGCCCTATTGCTCCATCGGTCCCGGCACCACGGCCCAGAGCACGCTCCTTGTTCTTCCCACTGCTGCTGGCTGAAACCGAAGGAGCCCTGAGCTGGGGCTTGGCGGAGGACGGTCTGAAGTCTGAGTGTTGCCTTTGGCTGACTGTGACCTTGGGTAACAAGTCCTGCAGCTTCTTCGAGTCCGGATTTCTCCAAGTGTACAGGAAGGGGCCAGTGAGGAGCAGCGTTCTGTTGGGCGGAAGCCAGTTGAAGAGGATCATGGTTGACAATTCTATTTTAAACAAGGAGAGCAGTGGGAACTTCCCAAATCAGGAGCCGCAATGCTGTGTCTGCCTAGTACTTGTGATCTCTCTCTCCTGAAATTAGATTGTGTGTTGCACGTGGTGGCCTCAGAGACCTCTCACTGCTTTACGGGCTTAGCCAACACTATAATGTGGTGGCTAGGGTCTAACTTGACATCTTTTGAGATACTTGCCATGTCTTAAAAGTGATATATGTACAGGTGTTTAAATCTGTAACCCACTTTTACCTTTGTATAGTTCTGAATATACCTGTGAACTTGGAGATGTCTCAGGTGGGTGTGAGGGTGGTTGGGCCATTGTCCCGGCCCCCTTCCTACAACACAGAGCAAGTGATGGGCATCTCCATTCTGTAGTAAAGGGACCCACTGTGCCCACACCATTGCACTGGGAATGACGAACTCCTTGTCAGACAGGAGTATTTGATTGTGTGACTTTTCCAAGTCTGCGATGCAGGTCACTGGTGGTCCTTGGCAGGTTTTACACTTGGATCTATTCCTCACCTGTCCCTTGCCCTCCCCATACCCTGTGTCACAAAAGCACCTTCATCGTGTGGCATCCCTGTTTCCAGAGGCACCAGCTCCAGTTGAGCTCCATTAGCTCAGCACCAGGCAGGAGAGCAGGGCAGGGCAGGGGCGCCTGGCAGGAGAGCAGGGGAGGGGCACCAGGCAGGAGAGCAGGGCAGGGCAGGGGCACCAGGCAGGAGAGCAGGGCAGGGCAGGGGCACCAGGCAGGAGAGCAGGGCAGGGCAGGAGCACCTGGCAGGAGACCAAGGCAGGGCAGGGGCACCTGGCAGGAGACCAGGGCAGGGCAGGGGCCTCAGGCAGGAGAGCAGGGCAGGGGCAGGGCCCATGGTCTTCGCTCTTGCCTCTGGGTGGCACTGTGGTGGCTCTAACTCCTCTGGCAAGGCCAGCAGTGATTTCAGGCAAGCCTGTAACTCTCCCACCTTTCCCTGTGTCCCTCTGTCCTTCCCTCTGTCTGCTTATGTGCTCTGTTACAGCAGGGCCCCTCCCGAAGGAAAGAAAAAAAAAAGAACATCTCAAGACAACCTTGCTATTCGCGTATGTGACAACATCCCTCACGGCCTTGTCACATGAGGCCACTTTAATCAGATTGCATGTCTGTGTGTTACCACATGTGGGAGACAGAGGAGTAAAAATATATATTTAAAAAAAACACACCACGTGGTGTTTGGGGTTCGGTTCTTTGAGTACGAACCCAAGTGAGCGATGCCGGTGGGACTAAAGTTGCTTCCTGGAAATAAAGGCCTCGGTGTCAGGTCTCTCTGCGCGAGAATCCTGCTGCGTTACTTGGGGGCTCATCTGGGATTCAGAGACGGTGTGTTTCCACCTCCCACCTCCTTTGCCACCGGGATGCAAACCTCGGGAGAGGCAGCTCACCTGGCGCCAGTGGAACTTGATCCATGGGAGACCCGCCCCCCAACGCGCTGGGGCAGGGGCCCCGTGCGCGCCGCGGACCCCGTGAGGCCCAGGCGCCAGTGCAGGGAGCGCCTGGCGGACTGGTAAGGACCCGGGTTCACTTTGGTAGACCTGCCCGTAATAGGCCGAAGGGGAGCCCCATCACCTCCCAGGGCTGCACTAGTAACTCCGCAAGGAAGGGAACAAAGCTGCAACTCCAGGGCGCTGGGCGCTGGGCGGCAGGAGGGAGTCGCCGTGTAACTGTGTGCGGGGAATGTCTCTCGTTCGTTTTCTGGGTCAATGACTGTAATAATGAAAGCCAGCTCTCCCTGGTCATCCTACCTCAGAACGGGGACTTTAAGGAATATTCCCAAGAAGCTGCCGAAACTCCCTTCGTTTCAGGGAAATTCCCTGTCTTCTCTGGACTGACATGGACGCCTCATTCCACTGGTGGGAAAACCAGACCAAAGAAACCTGAAGTCTTCCCCTCTGTCTGAGCTCACAAGATTTAAAACTGGGAATTCTCTTTGTCTGCCTTCTGCTGGCACCTCCTCTCTTTTGCCCTCCCTTCCCCCACTCCTTGTCCTTGTCTGCACCCCGCGGGGGGGGGGGGGGGGTGGCCCGCATAACCCCTAGAGGCTGAGGAGCAAAGACCACCAAAGTCAGATTTCCCCACCACCTTTCCAGGTCAAAATTAACCATAGGGAACAAAGTGTCTTACATGGACTCAAGTAAAATGTATTCAGCCTTTAAGTTAATTTAAGGTTGTTGGTTTGAGATAGACGGTGTTTATAAACATTAAAAAAACAACAGAAACAAACGTGTATTCTACCTAGATTTGCTGCAGATCAAATAAGCAATGTTATCTCTGTTCCAATTTGTTAACAAAAGGAGGACTTAAAGCAATGGTTCATTTTGTCCATCTCATAGTTCTCATGGGTGATTGTTAAGATAACTTTCAAAGTCCTTGGTAACCAAAAATGTTAAGGTTTTGCTTGCATGAGATTGAGATTGAATTCATTGGCTGTCTAATGAGATAAGAAGCTAAAGCACTAATTACTAGATGTAGGTTTGTGCTTTTGTCGCAAAAAAAAAAAAACCCTAAGGATTTTTGGAACTGTTGAAAAACATGCTTTGTGCTTAATGGATTCATAAGTTTGCCATCTAAAAAAATTCTGCTATAACATAGAGTTCACAATTGATTACTACTTCGTTTTCACTGGAGACTAAGGCTTCAAGCAGTTAAAATTCTGCTAAGTGTACTTAAGACTGTTGGAAATAAGGAAAGCAACTCTGTATGTAGGAAGGTAGGAGGTATATAAGAAAGATAAAAGGAATGAAATATATTTTTGTTAAAGGTAAAAGAAAGTGATTTTGTCCTAGATGAGACTAGTTATTTGGAGGAAAATGGCTTGGGACAAAATCTGAATGCAAAAAAAAAAGTTGTAGAAGGTTTGTGAAGGATAATCTTTAAAAAGAAATTTTATATACGATCAGGATGGACTAAGGTTGAAATCAATGGATTTTAAAAGTACACAGGATTAAGATGAAAATTCCTCCTCCTTTGATCCAAAGGCTGGGAAGATGATGGAAATACCCTGGATGCCAGCCTCCAAACCCTCCACATGTGTGCTGTTCTTACTTACCGAGGAATGGCTGCCTCTGCCATACGAGGGATGGATGATATATAAAGAAAGGGCTTTTACTAAGATACGTAGGAGCCATTTTACTCAGCTTAGCCCTTTGTATGCCAAAAATGGACACCCAAGTGGCTGAAACATACTTGTGTGGCCGTTGGTGGAAAAGGCAGGGGAAAACACCTTGACTTTGGCCCCGTTCACCCCCTCCCTCAATGACCAATGATCAATGTGTAAGTTACTGCTGAGCCAGAATAAAATTAGTGCATCCTGGGACAACCAAGAAAATCTTGCTTGGTTACAGTCCTACCCCCAAGGTCCTACAGGCAGGAACCAGAGGGGTAAAAACAAAACAAAACAAAACAAAAACTTTACATTATAAGGTTTAAGACAGATAAAAAGAGATTTAGGTAAATTTTTTAATTGGATAAATATATAAAGGCTTTTCAGAATATTACATATGTTTTTGAGTTGATCTGGAAAGATATCACGCTTTTGTTAAATCGGACTTTTAATGATGCTGATGTTTAAAAAGATTAAGGAAATCTAAGATTTAGCCCTTAAATTATGCTAAATTAGCCACTATTTTACCAACACAAAATGAGAGCCCAATGGCCTTCCTGAGGAGGTTGAGGAAGGCTCGCATTAAACATATGGCTATCGCTCTTGACACCCCTCAGGCTGAGATAATTTTAAAAGAAATTTGTCACTCAATCAACCCTAGATATTCAGAGAAAATGCAAAACTTGGCTGCTGGCCTTGAAGGGACCCCGGAGGAGATCGTAGGAGCTGCCAATTGGGTGTATGAACAATAAAACAGAAAAGAAAGCTTTAAAAAAAAAATCTAAGGCCTTAGCTGTGGCCTCACGTACTTTGTCAGACCAGACTTCCCGAGGTCCTGTCACCAGGTGCCATGTCTATGGCCTCCAGAGCACTAAACTGAGAAATCCTCAGAGGGGACAATCAAGGTAAAACCCATCAGCCATGCCCCTGATACGGAAACAGTCACTGGAGATCTGAGTGCCCTCGGGCCGCTCTCTGTGAGGGCTCAGAGAACCCGTGTCCCTGGAAGGGGCTGGCCAGGACCCGGGGCTCTTCACGGTGACTCCCCTAAACCCACTGTGGATCAGAAACCCAGAGCTTCGGCTAACTCTAAACATAGGACTGGTTGATTTCCCTCTTACCGCCAGAGCGCCCTTTCCTGTCCTCCTGTCAGTCCAGGCCACCTATCCAAACGCAGCCTGACGATTAGGGGCACCTCTGGAAACCTCCTAACTACATTTTTCTCTCAGCCCCTGGGACGTATATGGGAAAACCTGATTTTGTTCTTGTTCTTTCCTGATCAAGCCAGAGAGCCTCACTCCCTTGCTAGGAGGGAACATTATAACTAAACTAGAGACTCTGGTGCTACTAACTCAGGACAGATAAACAATTATGAGAGCTTCTGAAAATTACTGGGTATTGACAGCTACAGGTACCAGCGTTCAGGAAAATTGTTTGCTGCTCTATCAGTTACTAAAGGAGACTCAATCCACCTACTCTCCCCTCCCCCCAAATAAACAAACAAATAAATAAACTGGGACCTGACTCCTAAACAGTGTCTCCAGCCCTTGGAATGATTAAAACAGAGCAGGGCAATGACTGTTCCCACGCTCACAGAGCTGAAAGATTATTAAAACACAGCATCATACCTTTCATTAAGGGAGGGACAAAACTTATCAAATGGCTCAAAGTATGTTTTCTGGTAAAAATAATTGTCAAGGACAGTTCTTCAAGTGGTATCAGGCTGTGAAGTGTGTCTTAAAAACAATCCTTCCAACCACACACTTGCTCTCCGGACAACCAAGGACCTGGACACTATCCAGGAAAGGACTCATTGGGTCTCACTCAGTTGCCAAGGTCAAAAAAAAAAAAAAAAGATGCCAACATCTGTTTGTATGGGTTAATACTTAACACTAATTGGGTAGGGCCCTTCCCCTACAAGACAGAAAAGGCACAAAAAGTCATAAAAATTCTGCTTTATGAAATAATACTCAGGTTTGGCTTACCTAAACATTACAAATTAATAATGGTAAATGGCTGCCTTGACTCTTTCTCTAGTAGAACTTCTGGCTCTTGAAAAAAGTTTTATTTTTATGAAAATAAAGCTTACTGCTCAGCAAAACTCTGAATAGCATTAAATGCTTAAAAAACTTTTTAAAAATTAAATTAGGACCAAACTCTTGGAAATAGAGCCACCACTGATTACTTACTGCTCCGGCTTCTCCATCCCCTGGGTAATGAGGGATTCCGTGACATACGTTGTTGACACAGTCAGGGTCTCTCCTAGATTATTTCACAGGGTAGGAAACTGTAGACATGATCTTAAGATGCCATCTTGTTGGTCAGTATAGTCTTTACTTTGTGCATTTCTCTGTGTGTCTGCTGATGCTTATGCCGCCTCATGCTGGCCAGCCTTCCTGGAAAACCGTGCCGTGGGCCACTGGACCAACCCCTGGGGAGGCGCTAACTGCTGGACCCCAGCACCGTCCCTGATCAGCCTGAAGAAGCCAGAACGGCCATTGTCCCTGTTCCCCAACAGCGGGTACGGGCCCTGTTCCAGGGGAGGAAGAATTAGGGAAAGGGGAGCATTGGGCAGGAGAGATGAGGGACCTTCGGGGAGGCAGACCGCAGCTGCAGGTGGAGGCTGAGGAAGCAGACGGGGTTCTCCCTTTATCAGATCCTTTATGAGCGCCCCCCATTATCAGCGGCATAAGGGGGGTCTAAATGAAACAGACCATCTAACCCTAAAACAACGATGCAGGCCCTCAGCTCTCCCCTCACCACCTTTCACCACCGGGTCAGAGAACGATTACCTATAAATCTGACCACAGACGCTCACTTCTTCAAACCCCAGGGATGCAATATGGATAAACGAATAAATTGTCCAACTCCTAACATCCCCCTGGAGGGGCCCGTTCACTGTCACTTCGTCCACCCCTACTGCAGCCAAGGTGGCCGGATGGGTCCCCGGATTCACTGCAGCAGAGTGAAGCCGGCATCTCAAAACCAGGAGAGCGTTCCGGGTCCATCAGCGCCGTGCAGGCTGCCCACACGGAAGGAGCCGTCTGCGAGCCCAGAGCTCCGGGGACCGCGGCCCTGCGTCAGGCACTCCGGAGGCTGACCGATCGACGCCAGGCAGAAGCTCGAGGCATGGGCAGTCCGGTGAAACAAAAGACTGCCCTTATTTTTGTACGTTTCCTTACTGTGATGCGCTGTCACACCTTGTTTCTCACTATTACTGTGGTTCCTCCTCCAGTCTTTGCCGTAGGATCGGCCGAGGCCACCCTGGCCGGCTGGAAATGGGGTGAGAGGCTTCTGTTAACGCTCACCTTCCGTTTGTGGATAAGATACTTCGTTGGGACCAACGTGGGAAAACAATGACTGTAAGAGACTAAAAAAATTAGATTCCCCACAAACCTTACAGCAAAACAAAATACCCCAGTACTGCTCTCGGGGTTTGGCTTCTCAAAAGCTCCGTTATTGGTAAAAAAACTGTCCTGCCTCGTGGGGAAAAAGCTCACCACCATCTCTGTTAAAAACTTAACATGCCTAGGCTAAAGATTTTATTGCGTAAAACCCAGAAAACCCAATGGCGGAGACCTCCGATCACCTTGAGCCATGTCAACACAGCCATCGAATGGCGGGTCCCGGGTGGACCGTCCCAGCTATGAGGAAGGACAGCCTACATTACACTTCCCTCGGTCTGGTCAGGGTCATGGCTGCTGGAAACTACTTGTCCATCTTTCTTCCTGCTCCCCGTGCCAGAGAAAAACATTCAAAAATTCCAGTGTATGGGGACAGGGAGACTCAAACAAACAAAAACAAAACAAAAGGCATTGTGCCTTACAATTAACAATTAAAAAGTTAGTAAATGGCCTCCGGAGCGAATAATCCAATACTATGGCCCTGCCATCCGGGCAGAGGTGGGGTATCGGGGCTACTGCACTCCCATTTGCACGCTCAACCACACAGACTGCAGGCCATTGTAAAAATTATAACCCGTGAAACTGCCAGACCTCTCAACTTCCTCGCCACACAGCAAGGCAAAATGTACAGTGCCATCTGTCAACATTGCTTGGCCTTAGATTACCTGCTTGCTTCTGAGAGAGGTGTTTGGAAAGTGTAACCTGAGCAACTGCCGCCCACAGACAGAGGATGAGGAAAAAGTCCTCGGGGAGATCACAGATCAATGAGGAAGGTACTCACGTCCCGTTCCAGACCTGGAAAGGTTGGAACCCCGGAGAGTTATTTGGAGGATGGCTTTCAACTCTGGGGGGAATTCAAAAGCCTCCTAGGAATTTTCCGCCTAATTTTAGGAGGGGGCGTAATCTTACCCTGCTTAGCTCCCCTGGTTGTGTGGTCTGCCTCCACTCTAGATGAGGCTATGATTTAAAAAAAAAAGAGAAAGAAAGTGAGAGAGATGTCCACTCATGTCATGATGTTATAAAAACAGAAATCTCTAAACCAAGATGATGCTCTTTGACCCTAAGTAGAGGGGTCCGAGCATCAAAGGGGGGAGTGTGGCAGGGCCCCTCCCTAGGGAAAGGAAAAAAAACCATCTCAAGACAACCTTGCTATTCGCGTAAGTGACGACATCCCTCACGACCTTGTAACATGAGGCCACTTTAATCAGACTGCATGTTTGTGTGTTATCCCATATGGGAGGCAAAGAAGTAAAAAATATATTTAAAAAAGGCGCCACATGGTGTTCCGAGCTCAGTTGTTTGGGTCTGAGTGATGCCGGCAGGAATAAAGTTGCTTCCTGGAAAGAAACACCTCGGTGTCATGACTCTGTGTGCGAATTCTGCTACCCTGCGTTGCTTCCCTCACCCCTGCATGGCTTTTTGGTTCTTTAACCACCAGCTTAGCAAATCCACTAGCAATGATTTTGTTCTTGAGTATTTTGCCCGGTTCCTGCTCTCCTGACTGGACCTTGACTGATGCCGGAGGGTTTGGGGGTGGCGGGTTGGGAGTGGGGGTGGGTGGGATTCCAGCGTTATTCTACCGCTGAAGAAACAAAGGCAGGGATCACATTGCTACCTAAGGTGCAGTGAAAGGCAGACCAGGCTTCAGACCGCAGTGTCGGAGATGTCCTGTCGACCAGACCACCCGACCCCCGTAGAACTGAAAGCGAGGCGGGACCATTCAATGTTCACATTGTCCCGCAATATTAGGACCACCAGCGTGTTGGTTTAGACGCACAGAACGATGTTTTTACGTCAAATGGACAGAAATGTAGAAAGTACATTGTTTTAGCTATATTGTTGACACACATCTCATTACTAATGAAAACTAGCTTTGAAAACATATTTCTGAAAAGGTCACAGGAGATGATGAAATGCACACAGGCTGTGAGATATAATCACTTCCTGATGTAGAAATGTAGCTTTCGAATATTTTGTCTTGTCCCGTCCTTCATGCTGGGGGCAAAGTCATGGCTGTCCCCACCCCTACCCTGGCTGCCCCCCGTCCAGGCCTGGGCTGTCCCACAGCTGGTGGCCAGTGGTGTCTAAGGTGATCATTTCTTCACTGACCAGGACTTCAAGCAATACCCTTAGGGAGAACCGTGATGCTCCTTTTTAAGTTTTTAAACCCTTTTTGCTCACTTTTGGTTAAGATACTAGAGATCAATGGAATGGCCAAAAAGTATTTGTAAGTTAGTTATCAAGAACCATATCACTTTATACGAGAGAAAAGAGCTTTACTAAGTTAAAGTTTTGGAGCAAGAGATGAAGAGTAGATCCAGAAGAAAAGAGGGTGTTTCCTTGTTGATGTGTGTGTATGTGTGTATTTGTGTGTGTGTGTGTGTGTTTGTGTGGTGTGTGTGTGTGTGTGTGCATCCGTGTTTGCGCGGGCCTGTGCGTGTGCACTCTAAATACGGTCTGTAGATGTAGCAAACAGGCCTGCGTCTTGTTAAATTCTGCTGCGAGAAAGCTGATTTTGTGCTCTGTCTCTGTGATATTTGCAGCCTTCTGAATGGGCAATGAAATCGTCTCTCTGTAGGTGGATAAGATTACAGAAGCATCCAGTGTGTCCCAAAACTCAGGCCTTGGACGTTCGTTTCATTTTTGTCTTTAGAAACCTTTTATTTTATGCAGCAGCATTTCAGATTTTGTTTTTGGCCGCCTAGAGGCTTTGGAGTTGGGGTGATGCTACATTTTGAAACGTTGAAATTAGGTAAACTATTAATAAATCAGCCAGACTTGAGAAGAAGGGGGGATGGAGGCATTGTTTTTGTTTTGTTTGTTTGTTTAAATTGATTTCTGTTGTTTTACGTTGTGATTTTGAAAGGAGCCCGGTGCTAGGTAGGATCTCTCTACCTGCTGAACATCTGTGGATCTTCTGAGGCCGAGCCCAGAAACCTCTCTAGGAAAAGTTTTCACCCATCACAGAGACACACAGCGGGACTGTGGGAATTACCATTCTTTAGGGAGGAGTGCCAGCAGAGAAGAGTCAGAGTCACTTCTCGAATCACTCTCTGGGGTCCAAGACAGGGAGGGAGCAGGCCCCGGGAGACCGTTGACGGGGAAAGATGGAGGACCGCTGGCGACAGCCCCTGGTCCAGGCGGCCAGTGCACAGCCTGCCACCAGGCCGTCCTGCCTCGCTCCCTGTCACCTTCAGAATCCCTGGTCTGAATTCACCCCTTCAGGGCTCTGACCCACATCAACCCTAGAAGGAGAGGCGTTCACGGAGTTCCCAGGGCTGGACGCTGTCCTGGTGGCCCTGTGGGACACCCCTCGTGCTGCACAGCGGCTCTATTCCAGGGCTTTATTCTGAGCCAGTTCCGCGTCTTTCCACGGCATTTTCACGGAGGCTTGAAAGGGAACATGGTGGTAGAGAGATGTGGCCAGAGGCTCACCGAGAGGCCTCCACATGGGCTCTGATTGGTGACAGAGCACTCGGGCGTTGGCGTCTGGCTCTGTCACCAGTGTCAGCTGTCAGCTTTTGCAGCCATGGTGCCTGAGCTCAGATGCTGGCGGTGTCCCCCACACCTGGTGAGCTTCGGCAATTTGTGCAAACTCTTTGTGCCTTAGTTTCCTCTTCCACGTAATAAAATAACGGGACCCACATTTTAAGGTCATTGTGAGAAATCAGTGAGTTTATGAATAGTGCTTGGGGCATTTCCTGGTACTTAGTAAATGTTCAGTAAATGCTAGCTATTTTCAGGGATTTGATAGTAAGGTGATTATTTGTCTAGGTACATGGTCTGTGCTGGAATTTTAACATGTTGGCACTGGTGAAGCTTAAATCGTGAGCCGTAGTTTCAGGAACATTCCTTGAAGGCGTCCATGCTGGTTCTACAACTGGTCCTGCCTTATGTTGTTGTGTAGCAGCTTTATTGAGATATAGTTCACATACCGGGATGTGCTCTATTTCGAGAGTGGAAAATATTCTAAATCTGGAATTCTGGCCACCACTGAAATCATATGACCATTATTGGACACATAAGTCTAAAAATATTATTTCTTTTATAGATTACTTCCCACAGTTAGGGCTATGTCTGGTTCTTTTGATATAGAATTGCATTTTCAAAAGTAATATGAAGGGGTGCCTGGGGGGCTCAGTCAGTTGAGCATCCGACTTCAGCTCAGGTCATGATCTCACGGTTTGTGGGTTCGAGCCCTGTGTCGTGGGCTGTGTGCCGACAGCTCAGAGCCTGGAGCCTGCTTCAGATTCTGTGTCTCTTTGTCTCTCTGCCCCTCCCCAGTTCACGCTCTGTCTTTCTCTGTCTCTCTCTCTCTCTCTCAAAAATAACTTTTAAAAAATGTAAAAATAAAAAAATAAAAAATAATGTGAATTACACAGCAAGTACTGGTTCGAATTAAACATCATCTAACACTGCTGTTATTTTTACTTAAATCTCTTCTATGCAGATCTTTAACTCTGAACCTAATACAATTCTATCACCTTACTGATGAGTGTTTACAAGGTACTAAGTAAAATTATTGTGAAGTACCGAGCATTTTTGTTATCAAATGTGGGTGTTTATTTTCCTAAGCTGCTTTGGCGTCTAGCACCGGCTTGAATTGCGGAGGCATGAACAGAGCAATTCCGGGTCCCCAGGTCACGGAATCACACAGACGGACATCGTCTCTTTCAGGCTTTTGCGTTTCTACCGTTGGAATGACAGTATTCTCTTTTGATTGTGTGTCACGGGCTTAGAAATAATATTTCCGTATCACGCAAATAGTATAGTTTTTCTAGCAGAACGTTACTTCTCGGTCTTCATCCTGATTTTTGGCTGGTTGACAACACTTGAGTCTTCAAACATCTGCTCTTTGGAAAAGAGAAACCGAATGTCTCACCCGACCCTTGCCCTGGTGGAAACATCTGCGCAAAACGGGACGGTCTACTACGTTCTCTCCCACCACCCCCATCACTGCTGCTCTCTATGGGCAGAAATTTCTAGAAGGGATTCCTGGGTGCTTAGTCATAGTCAATGACAGACAATATTTCTACTAATTTCATGGCGCTCAGACAAAGTGAGTTGCTCACTCCCAGGTCACATAAGTATGGAAGCTTTTCATCTCTAAGAAGTTCCAAAATGCTCTTAAAACCTGATGACTATGACCAATGATTTCTTAAGTTTTGACTAAAAAAATAACATATCAGTTGGTCAATGTCTACCTCATTGTGCCTCGTGTGGGGTTTCTTATGTTTGAATGACGCTATTTACATTTTTAAAAACCGAAAAGATTTTAAATCTCATTTAAAACCCTCATTTCTTTAACTTAATTTCCAAAGGCTACTTTTCCTTGTCTCGTTATTTTTACTGAAAGTCCCTAATTATTCAAAATAATTGAAGCATGGTATTTTTTAAATGTTTATTTATTTTTGAGAGAGAGAGAGAGAGAACACGAGCAGGGGAGGGGCAGAGAGAGAGGGGGAGACAGAGGATCTGAAATGGGATCCTCACTTACAGCAGTGAGCCCCATGCTCACAAACCACAAGATCATGACCTGAGCCGAAGTCGGATGCTCAACTGACTGAGCCACCCAGGTACCCTGAGGCATGGCATTTTTGATAAACTATTGGCTAATTTCATTTGAACTGAGACTATCCCAAATGGTCAAACACATTTCCAATATTATTTGAATTTGAGACAACTATTATTGTTATAAAGTCAGTATTGTGGAAAACTTAAAGTAAATCCCATAATTGGATTTCTGAAATGATAGTAAATCAGAGTAACCCCTGTTGAACATCAGGAAGTTAACAGAACAGAATCATCTCGGATGTCCTAGAGAATGGTGAGTGCTACACTGTACGTATGTCTCCTTATTTCTATGGGGAAGCTAGGTGTTTATTACCTCAATTATTCCAAACTCAGGTTCTGGGAGACTAAGTAAGTTGCTCAGTGACAGTGTCAGAAGGCTCCCGAGGAAGACCCAGGTCTTTCTGATCACTGGGTTCTCAGCCCTTGTGACAACACCTGGAATAGGTCAGGCATGCTCTCCGTAGCTGTAGAGGGAAAGGTGTTTCTGCGGACCTGCTCCCGAGGTAGAGTCGTCTTGATTATGTCGTCTAGAAAACTGAGTTATGTACTTTCTGGTCCCAGGATGTTGTCTTAGAAAAACCCAAACCTCCCAAATCAGCTTACTTGTCATTTGGATGCTGGATAAACACTGAGTTTCTCATACTTTTGGTCCTGACGTGAGAGTGGGAGAATATGATTCTATTTTGGTTATAATGTGATGGCCAAGACTCCAAGCTGTTGTAGGCAGCCTTGGTGGTGAGATTCCTTCACAGTTTTATCCGTATCTGGGGTCTAAATCTTTAGTAAGTAAGGCTCGTGGCCTCATTAACTGGCTCTTGGGAGCTGATTTCGCCTCAGGGATGAGACTCCCACTCCCAGCTCCCTGGGTGACAGATGGCTGGGCCTTGCTTAGTGAGAACCGTCTCCGCCCCTCTCTGCCCTTCCGCACCCACTAACTTGCCACTTACCTATGGGATGCCCCCCCAACACCCATCAATCCTGACTCTACCCTCATGGCTCTGGTGGAATCACTGGACCTCTTAGACCGCGGCTGGAGGTCTGGGGGTGGTTACCTCCCAGGACTCTGTGTGCAGTCAAGCCGCCTGAGCACGGAGGCTGTGGGCGGAGAGGTCAGAGTGTTGCAGCTGTTTCTGGGAAGGAAAGGGAGGCAGCATTGAGAGTGAAGGAAACCAAGTTGCAGAGAGAAGATTCCTGGAAGTGTCAAGGCCTGGCCCGGAGCGAAGGTCCTGGAGGTGTCAAGGCCTGGCCCGGAGCGAAGGTCCTGGAGGTGTCAAGGCCTGGCCCGGAGTGAAGGTCCTGGAGGTGTCAAGGACTGGCTCTGCATATCCTTGAGGCTGACTTGCATCTGTGGCCTTGCTAAAAACATTTGGCTGTTTCATCCTTTTTTGGATTCCAGGGGCTGTTAAATTTCTTTTATGATGAAACTCACCTCCACTGGTTTCTGACATCGGATGCTGAGAAAAGGCCTGATCCATGCGAGATTAACTTCTCAGGCACAATGTTGGGTAATTGCTGAATAGCGTCTGATACCGGAGAAAACGAGTTAGCAGCTAGAAGGTGAGTGGGTTTCAGTGAGAAGGAATCCGGCTGCGGGGGGTTGGGGGGCGGTGCAGCGTGGCTTCTGGGGACCGCGGTTCCTGCGCCTGTGCTCCGTGGGTGACAGGTCCTCGCCTTCCTGCTCTCCATACTCTGGATTCTGTGCAGCTCACCACCCTCAACCCCCGACACATTTCTTAGCATAACAACACCCTTCTTCGTTTAGACGGATTTTAAAAACAGATGTGTTAAATTTCAGGTTTCTTGAGGTAAAATTGACGTATGCAATTATAAGATATTTGAAGTGTCTGTCGTGGGGATTTGATAAACATGCACATTGCGAAAGGGGTCCCCATCTAGCCAACCATCACCTCTCATGTTTATAGTTCGCTTTTTCGGTGAGAACACTTATGTGTTCTTAGCAAATTTCAGTTATACATTACAGTGTTATCAACCATAGTCACCTGGTTTTGTATCAGATCCTCCGGCCTTATTCATCTTCTAGCTGGAAGTTTGTACCTTTTTACCAACTTCTCTCTCCCTGTTTCCCCAGCCCTTAGCTCCTGGCCACCACTTATTCCTTAAACTTTTTTTTTTTTAAAGATTCCACATGTAAGTGATATTATGCAGTATTTGTCTTCTCTGTCTGGCATGACGCCCTCATTGTCCGTCCACGTTACTGCCAGTGCCATGCAGGAAGTGATGCCCAATGTCACTTACCAGGGAAATGCAAATCCAAACCACAATGGAATATGACGGCCTACCTGTCAGAATGGCTAAAATCAAAACCACAAGAAACAAGTGTTGGCAACGATGTGGAGAAAAAGGAATGCTTGTGCACTATTGGTGGAAATGCACATTGGTGCAGCCAATATGGAAATCGATATGGAGTTTCCTCAAACAGTTAAACATAGAAAAACCATATGATCCAGCGTCCCATCTCTGGACTATACCCGCAGGAAATGGACACAGGATATGGAAGGGATACCGGCGCCCCATGGTCATTGCGGCATTATTCACAGTAACCAAGACATGGAAACAACGTAACGTCCATCAACGGATGAATGGATGAGGAAGACGCGGTTTATTATACATAATGGAATGTTATTCAGCCGTAAGAAAGAAGGAAATCCTGCCATTTGCCAAAACATTTATTTTTATACTCATCAACTATGCAAGATGTGTTGATTATTTTCTTAAGATAAGATAGGCATTTAAACTTATCTTTCTTGAATAGTTCACTTTTAGAAATATTCTCAGAATGTGCTTGATCTTTTCCTGGTATGTAGATTCATGCTAACACTCTTCTCAGACTGATGTTTGATTCAACCAAAGCTAATGGGACCCGGGGCACGTAGCCAGCTTAGTCAGTAAAGCATGTGACTCCTTATCTCAGGGCTGTGAGTTCAAGCCCCACACTGGGCATAAAGCCTACTTAAAAATAAATTTGAAAAAATATATATTATAAATAAATACTTTTATATTTTATATCATATCAGTGTCTCAAAGCTTAGAGAGACCTAAAGCTCCAACTTATTTGGGTATTCTCTGTTTTTTTTTCCCCATAATATTTTATTGTCAACTTGTTTTCCATACAACACCCAGTGCTCTTCCCCATAAGTGCCCTCCACCATCACCACCACCTCTTTTCCCCCCTCCCCCTTCCCCTTCAACCCTCAGTTCATTTTCAGCATTCAATAGTCTCTCAAGTTTTACATCCCTCTCCCCAACTCTCTCTTCCTCCTCCGCTCCCCCTGGTCCTCCATTAGGTTTCTCCTGTCTTCCTGTTAGACCTATGAGTACAAATATATGGTATTTGTCCTTCTCTGCCTGACTTATTTCGCTTAGCATGACACCCTTGAGGTCCATCCACTTTCCTACAAATGGCCAGATTTCATTCTTTCTCATTGCCATGTAGTACTCCATTGTGTATATATACCACATCTTCTTGATCCACTCATCAGGTGATGGACATTTAGGCTCTTTCCATGATTTGGCTATCGTTGACAGTGCTGCTATGAACATTGGGGTACATGTGCCTCTATGCATCAGCACTTCTGTATCCCTTGGGTAAATCCCTAGTAGTGCTATTGCTGGGTCATAAGGGAGTTCTATGGAGAGTTTTTTGAGGAACCTCCACACTGTTCTCCAGAGTGGCTGCACCAGTTTACATTCCCACCAACAGTGCAGGAAGGTGCCCTTCTCTCCACACCCTCGCCAAGATCTATAGTCTCTTGCTTTGTTCATTTTAGCCACTCTGACTGGCGTGAGGTGGTATCTCAGTGTGGTTTTGATTTGTGTTTCCCTGATGATGAGTGATGTTGAGCATCGTTTCGTGTGCCTGTAGGCCATCTGGATGTCCTCTTTGGAGAAGTGTCTGTTCATGTCTTCCGCCTATTTCTTCACTGGATTATTTGTTTTGTGAGTGTGAAGTTTGGTGAGTTCCTTGTACATTTTCGATATTAGCCCTTTATCTGATCTGTCATTTGCAACTATCTTTTCCCATTCTGTCGGTTGCCTATTAGTTTTCTTGATTGTTTCCTTTGCCTTGCAGAAGCTTAGAGAGACCTAAAGCTCCAATTTATTCGGGTATTCTCTGTTTTTTAATAAAAAATACAAGGACTCTTCCCCTTCAGCGGTGCATGGAGTCTATAGAGCAAAGGCCCCCCATTTAGGAATATGTCTGTTGTCTGAATTTTGATGACTGAATCACGCATTACTCTCACGACTCTTGTTCACGAGAGAAACTCTTTTTGGGAGCCTTTCACCATTAGAGGTGATTTATCTGTTCAACCATAACAAGCTACAATTTTTCTCTGACACATTAATTTGCTTTCCTAAGTGGCTCCTTTAATAATTTGGGTACTTTTCTCTCAGAACTTGGGCGACAATGCAGATGACTCTTGAGCCTCCTGTGACCGAATGGTGGAAGTTTGTGCACTAATATTGATTTGAAGTAAATGCTACAAACTGAGTTCTTGAAGCAAAACTTCCTTCCGCTGGGGAGCTCTCCCTGTTTTGCGGGTGCAGTGCACCCCGTATTTGCCCAGCCACACCAGCAGCGGTGCTCAGCTTTCTCTGGGCTCTGCCTCCTGCACCCTCCAGCCCCTCTTTAGGAACAAGGTGGCCCCACTGCCTCCACTTGGATTCCCGCCACACGGTTTGTATGGCTCCCTTGTGGGGCGCTCCTGTGCCTTTGGCTTTCCCCAGCATTGATCGTTGAGAAAAGCATTTGTCGTGACTTAACTCAATGTGGGGGGCATGGTGTTAGATGCTTATGTACAAGACCACTCCCAACAGCCCCATTTGAGAGCGTCGGCGGGAATGCACAGAGGCCAGGTGTGGACCCCCCTGGGTGCCAGGGCCTGGGTCAGAACCAAGCTGGTGTGCACACCAGGGCTGCATGGCCCTGACCAACCTGCAGATTCCTTCTACCGCTGTGATAGCCCCCAGCTCTGTTTTGCTGCTGGGACCACAACGTGGCTCTTGCTGGGACGTGGCCAGAGAAGTGTAGGAGTCCTCCGGTCCCACGGCTGTGAGTGTGCACGGAGCCCGCGGGTCACACATATTCTGGGCCAGGTCCTGCTCTTGTGCCATCATGACTGGGGGGACGTTGCATCCACTCCCTGGGGCTGCTGGAACAAAGAATCTCAGACTGAGCCCCTCAGACAGTAGGAATCTCCTCTCTCCCGGTCCAGGAGGCCAGAAACCTGAGAGAAAGATGTCAGTGAAACTGGTTCCTTCCAAGGGCTGCAGGAGAGGATGCCTCCGAGCCTCTCTCCTGCCTCGGGGGTTTGCTGACAGGCTCTGGAGTTCCTTGGTTCTGCACCACCCTGAGCTCTGCCTTCATGTTCTCATGGCTTTCTCCCTGTGTGTGTGTGTGTGTGTGTGTGTGTGTGTGTGTGTCCACGTGTCCACACGGGCCCACCCCACTTCAACAAGTCTATTTCCAAATACAGTCGCATGCTAGGTGCCCCTTAATATGAATGCGGGGGCACACAATTCAACCCCTAACAGGTGGCCCTGGGACTCTGCCGGAGGTCAGATGCATGCTCAGAATCATGGCTTCTGTCCACAGCGACCTGTCACCTTTGAACTGATTCCCTGTCTCTGCTCTTTACTCTCTTAGGATGGACTTCCATGTTCGGGAGGCTTCTCATCTCCCCCAACAGCCAGATCCCATCCACGTCCATGGCTCTGGTCCAGCTGGGCCGTCAGCTGGGGTGACCTGGATGGGTGCCTACAGGATTGGATGTGGAGGCTCTGTAAAGGCCTTCTCCCTCGGTCCGTTCAAACCTTGACTTCACTTCTGATAGACCGGAGCCTCAAGGTCGATGAGTCTTCCACAAATGGGGTAAATGGTTTTCAGGAGATGAGGAAGTCTCACGACCACAGAGGATTTCACAGAGTCAAGTGTCAAATATAAATATGTCTTGAGGTGTTCTTGTCGGAACAGCATGACCTTTAAGGGGACACCTCCTTGGGGCTGTTCTATTGGGGTTGCTGACCCCGCAGCATGGAGTTTAGGAAACCAGAGCTGGGAGGGCACTTGGAGGCCATCTGGCCTGTGCCAGTCACTAGAGGACTAGAAAGGGCTGACCGCAGGACCCCTCTGCCACCCCAGGTCAGGACTCCAGCTTTGCCGCTGCCTTCTGCTCATCACCGGACTTCAGGGCCAAGCTGGCCAGCACATGCGCAGTAGGGGCATAGGGTCCCCAGCTCAGACCTGGAATCTTCCCTGTGAGGCAAGATGTAGGGAAGAAGCAGGCTGTGGCCACGTGGAGTTGGGCCGTGCATTTAAAATCAGACTGACCGACACCCAGTAGCACCCACCTTTGGGTTCTCAGACGACAGCCTGGCTATCAATCCCTTTCCTGAATTCACTTATCTTCCCAATCCCTGGGGAGGAGGAAGGAAAGTGACGATACCTAAGACTGAGTAAGCACTTACTTACCTAACCTCATTGAATTCCCACTACCAGCCCGGGAACCAGGATGTATTACTGTGTGAGTTTCTCAGGGCTGCCATTACAAAACGTCCCAGATGGGCTGTCAGCACAGCAGAGATTCATTCTGTCGCAGCTCCTGAAGCCACGATTCGCACGGTGTCAACAGGGCCCAGCTCCCTCTGAGGATCCCGGGGTGGGGGGAGGGGCGGATCCCTCCTTGCTTCTTCCAGCTCCTGGGGTTGCCCCTGCGCGTTCCTCGGCTTGGGGACACATGCCTCCAACCTGGGCCCCTTTCCCATGCCTCCTTGTCTCACAGGGACACGAGTCGTCCCTGATGTAGTCTGCCCATCTTATTCTTCATATGGGTTACACCTGCAAAGACCCTGTGTCCAAAGGAGACCATATGTGCACGTCTTTTGCGGGGACAGTACTAGCCCTCACCAATTCCCATCATTTCCAAAACGAGTAAGCTGACGTTTAGAGTGGCGAAGTCCATTTTCAGGCTTTAGTTTGTAAGAACGCGGAGCTGGGATTCAAAGCCAGCTCTGGCCTAGGTAGAGCCTGTGCCCTCCCGTCTGGCAGGCGCTGCAGGAGGCCGGTACCAGCCCACCTGCACCCCTCTGTCCGCGCAGCGCGCACCTCGGGCTTACCCACAGCACACCCGGGAGAGCATCCACGGGGCTGTGCTGCCGGCACATCCTCCCTGGGAGGTCCAAGGCCCAGTACATCCTATGAATCCCGGCTGGTGAGAGCAGCTTGCCCCGGGGGGCCGGGGTGGGGGGCCCGGCTGGGAAAGCGGGTTCGCGGAGAAGAGAGGGAGCCCCAGGCCCGGAGCACATGGAGCAGAGAATACCCCCTCCTCCGGGGCGCGGCTGCCCCAGCACTTACCCAGGTTTGCAGTGAACACTCGGGCTGACTTTCAATTCTTGGAACAGAAGGAGAAATTGTGTGAGGGATACAAGAGCAAAAGGAGATTGTGACATCCAAGAGCCTTTTATTTTTTGCGTGCGCCGTTTAGCGAATCGGGGGAGGAGCACGAAGAAACGCAACCAGTGCAGCTCCTTAGCAGGTGTCTCGGTGAGCTGAGTGTGTGAGGCGCTCAGACCTGCGCGGAAAGGGGTGGCCGCGAGCCTGGCGACAAGGAGTGGAGATTATCATGAGCTTCCGTTCCCCCCTCTGTTCCTCGTGCCTGCAATCTGAGTGATGCACAGACCCCAAATTTCAATTGTTCTTTCCCTGTAGATATTTTGAACAATATTTTTATTTTCTCCCCCATGATTTTGGCTAAACCAAGCACTCTTGAGCAACCAAGCACTTGAGGAAGTGAGGAGATCTGCGCGTTTGAATTTTGTGGACAAAACAGAAGTGATACTTTCTACTCCTGCCCCCTCCCGGACCCTGTGGGGAGACCCCACAAGCCCCCTCCCGGACCCCGTGGGGAGAATGCCACGCGAGCGCGGCAACCCGTTAGCCAAATGGGCACCATGTCTGTGGGCCCCTCCTTGCTCCTGTCCTGCAGGGTAGCACCTGCTTCTCTCATATCTTCTTCCCAACACTGGGGGGCTTGTGCCCTTGGCCTAAGTACCAACGGCACAGAATGTGATTGTATGAAGTAAGATTATTATCCCGAAGCCTGTTCTGCTCGTCTAGTTAGGCTGACTGTTGCAAAGCCTTTTACTATTTGCACAGAGCACATAACTGGTTTGACTTCCACTTCTCTTTCCTGGGAGCAGATAATAATCACGGTTCTGAGCATTTGCTGGATTATTCTCACGTGCCAGGCTCCCTACGATGGTCAGCTCATCATTATCCTTCCAACAAGATTTTGAGGAAGGGACTGCAAACACCCCAAGTTTACAGACAGGGGACAGAGCCAGCCAGAGAGTAAGAAACTTCTTCCAAGTGTTACAGTTAGGAACTCCTGGCTTCATGCTTTCAACCGCCATGAAGCTGCTAAGGTAGACAACTTCTCGGTGTCCAAGGCGACATCGGTTTCCTTCTCCGTGCCGTCCAAGCTAGAACGATCACCACTGGACTTTCAGAAAGTTGCTCTGGCTCCCTGGGTCATCTCGTGGTGGCCAGGCTGGTGCGTCAGTCTGGCCTGACACCGTCAGTCTTCTCCTCTTCTTGTGCCTTCTGGTCCCCTCTCCAGGCAGTAAAATCCTTCGCTCAGGGACTCTGGAAGGAGCAGCCTAGAGAAAGGATGACCCTCCGTCCTCCCTCGCTCCTCATTCGGATTGTAGAGAGACCCAACATCCGTGCATCCCTCACTCTGAAATTAGCACATGCGTGACTTTGTGTCTGATTTGGGGAGAGTGAAGATAGACACTTGCAAAGCGGGAGATCGGGGTCATTTTGTGCACTCTGTACACTCTTCGCCTCAAGGACAGGCCAGAAGTCCCCCCACCTGACTTAAGGCTGTTCTGATTCTCCTCTGTTTATCCAAATTGAAATATTTGGAGGCTGTGAGCCTCTGCTTGGGACCTGACTGCACCAAAATGTAGATGAAACAGATGATATTCAAAACTAAAGAGGAAAATAACCCCAGGAACAAAGATCCCATCTTTCAATGAAGAAGGATGAGATTTTTAACCTTGAGAGGCAAACTCTAAACATCTGCATCTTTACTTCTAGCCCCATGAACTCACTTTCATTCTCTGGCAGCCTTTTGTGTCTCCTTTTTTGTTTGTTTTAAAATGTTTTAATGTTTTATTTATTTTTGAGAGAGAGAGAGAGAGAGAGGCAGCATGAGCGGGGAGGGTCAGACAGAGAGGTAGACACAGAATCTGAAGCAGGCTCCAGGCTCTGAGCTGTCAGCACAGAGCCTGACGTGGGGCTTGAACCCACGAACCGTGAGATCATAACCTCAGCTGAAGTCGGACGCTCAACCAACTGAGCCACCCAGGAGCCCCTTGTGTCTCCCTTTTAAGATGTCCATCGAATGGCAGTAAAGGTTGAGCCTCCCTGAATGAGTTCAGAGGCAGAGGAGCTAAACCGGGCTTTCTTCAGCCAAATTTCTCTGCATCAACAGAACAGGTTAGAGGCCTAAACACCATTTCAAACGTGTTTCTCAACACGGAGGCAACAGATGGCGTGTTTTGCGCGCCCCATCTTCATCGTCTCCGTATTCAGCTGACGTGGTCACATTTGATGCTGGACGCATGTTATTTTCGGGCCTCTTGCTGCGTCGTGTCGGCTCAGTCCCCGCCCCCTCCTTCAGGAGTTTCCGGATGGAGCTCCTCTGTGACAAACGCGCTGACGTTTTCGAACCTGCTTCCCGCTCATTTGAAGCCACATCCTATTGATTTTACTCCCCCAGCGCGCCTTCTCTCGGTGGTGGACCGTCACTCCGCGGCTCTCTCTCAGCCCCTGCCGCCCTGCTGTCTCCCCTGGACCGAGACAACTATGTCCCAACTGGACTCCTGCCCCGGACCTGGCTGAGGAACAGTATACCTGTCCCCTCGGCACCAGGGGCCAACAGTGGCGAGTCAGAGGGACACACCGAAGCCACGTGGGCACTGCCTTTAAGGGACGTGTGAGTCAGTCCTCCTTTGCACTGTGGCCAGAGATCTCTCCCTACGTTGGTCAGCTGGGCCTCACTGGCCCCCTGCCTGTCCCCTGCCCCCCATAAGTTTGGGGACTCAGGTCCGGTCAGAACACCTGTGATTCTGTCTGTGTGATCTCACAGTCCGTGGTACCTCCTGGGGCCCCGTGGCTGACCTCCTTTCCAGCAGCTTCCCCACCGGATAGTCCGCCGGCAGACATCCATCTGCCTCTGGGGCACCCACCCAGGTGTGACGTCCTGCCGGTGGGGTGACGTGGCTGTGGCTGGGTGGGGGGAGCGCTGTCACCTCCACCACTGGGGCTGCAGCCTGCTCTCTGAGGCCTCCGAGGACACGGCTGGGCTGCCTTCCGAGGGCCTGGGGAGGCACCCCTGGTGTCTGGGTCACTGCCGGCATCTGCGCACCGACGCCGCCCCTTATCTGCGAGCACACGCCACCCGGGCCCCACTCCTCAGCCCCGGGGCCTCACACCCGGCCCGGCGCTGGCTCACCGAGCCAGCGTCCTCCACGCCGGCCTTCCTCTGGGGCGTCCTCACACACTGTGCCCTCCGTGTCCCCGACACCCTCTTCTGCGTGCGGTCTGCAGGTGCCTCCCGCTCCCATCCGGGGCCCCTCCTGCCCACGTGCTGAGCCGTGGCCATCTGCCTCCGGGGCGCCCTCTGTTCGACCGCGAGGTGCCCCCGGGCACCGTCTGCCCCACTCGGCTTAGTCAGCCTTTGCTGGTCACACTGGCCACCTTCAGCCTCTGGGGCCTGGCGTTTCTCCTCTCCCTCCGCTGCGAATCCACGCTGTCCCAGCTCAGGAGCTGGAACTTCAGGGACCCCCATCAGGCACGTCTCCTCGGCCCCCGCCCTGATGGGTGACAGCGAGAGTCGCCCGATGCTGGCTTGCGGGCTGATGCCTACATCCCGTTGACCCACACGGCTGGTTTCCTGTCCTGGGAGCCCCTGGGAACCAAGGGGCTCAGAAGTCCCTCCAGTGCTGGCTCTCTGACCTGAGTGGAGTCAGAGCCTAGGGCCCAGGCCGGGGGACCAAGGGCAGTGTTCAGGCCTTCGGATCGGCAGGAACTTGCCGGCTCACGCTCGGCCCTTGTCTAGTGCCCCCTAAGCTCCCTGTTGTGCAAAATGGAGGAGACACACCCGCCTCACAGAGCAGGAGGCCCGGTGCCTAGAAGGGACTTGTGCTGGCTCCCCAAAGCCCGAGGAGAAGGCAGTGTCCCCGGGGCGGGCTACACAGCATGGCCTTGGGAGAGGACGGATTTTGCTTTTACCCTTTTTTAAAATTAAAAATATCTTTTAAAGGGTTTTAAACAATGAACTTCCTTAGGGGATAAACCATTACAGTGGTGTTTGGTCTGTAACTTCAGATTTCTAATGGCGTCAGGTTTGGGGGGTTTCTCTGTTTCTTTGTTTTCTCCAATAAATCCAATGGTGAACAGAATCTTCTCTTAGGAGAGTATGGGAATGATTTTGGGTTTCCTAACTCTCAAGCGATAGACGCTTGTAGAGTATAACGATTGCCTCGGTTTCCATATTAAATGCTGCAGATCCCACTCCTTCTCCTTCATGCTTCATAGCCTCAGCTGAACCCCCCTCCCCAAAGAGCGACCGGGGTCCTGCCAGCACCACCGTGTCCTGTGCACATGTCCGCTCTGACACTCTCCCTCCAGGATCGTAGCATGTCATTCATGCCTGTACCTTGTCTATTCTTGAAGACAAGGATTGTGTTTTTCTCAGTTTGGTGGCCCCACGGTCTAGCGCAGACTTGTATAGAATACAATGCGCTGTAACCTTTAAATATAGCTCAATACATGGGAGCTATGTAAATAATTTTTTACTTCAAATTTAATTGGACTTGGTAGGTGATCTTGAAATTAAAAAAATACTATACAAATGAATACAAAAGAAATGAATATCTTTATATATGAATATGAGTGGGAGCAGGGTAGAGGGGAGGGGGGTGTGAGAGTCTCAGGCAGGCTCCACACTCAGCACAGAGCCCAATGAGGGGGCTCTATCTCACGACCCTGGGAGCACGACCCGAAATCAAGAGTCAGATGCTCAGCCGACTGAGCCACCCAGGCGCCCCGAGAAATGGATATCTTTAAAAGACTGTCCTAAAGAAACTGTCTTAAAAGAATGCCTTTATAAAGTAAATAATGACGAATTTACTAAATTTCCGGAGTCTGAAGTTCATTATGGTGGGTGTCCATGGCCCTCTAGTGGCCCCAAAGGGCTAATGCATTAGTTTTAAGAGTCAGGAAACTCTTGAACTTTTCTCAAGGTGAAGACCCTCTTACCAGAGACCAGGTCCTCTGTTGAGCATAGTGAAACCACTTGGGGACAGAACAGAGCAAAGGCAAAAGACAAATGCTTCAAGCAGCAATCGCTTGAACTCAAACAGTAACTTGGCCTTTTATATAGAATCCTTAATACTCTTTCTCTGTTTACAAAACAAAGAAACCAAGATGCTGAAGCCTTGGGTACTGGAAACAAAACCAAAAAACAAGAGCTCCCCCTTCTGATCAGATGAGGTTCTGAACACGTTTGGTGACCTTTCCTGAGCAGACACTCTGCAGGAAGGAATAGATGAGGCCTGTCTCCTTACATCATTACTCTCCCTGGGGTCAGTGGGGGATATAGATAAGAGTTATGGCTCTGTATGTTTTGGAATATTATGAACAGTTTTGGTTTTCTTCTCCCATTCTTTCATACAGAATTTTTCTTTCTTTCTTTCTTTCTTTCTTTCTTTCTTTCTTTTTTTTTTTTTTTTTTGTATTTTGTATTTTAAGCAGCTTAAGTGTCTGGATCTGGGAAAGGTGTTTGTGTACATAGGTTTCCATAAAGGGCACCCAGTCATGTGCTCTTTTCTCTCTGGGCTCTGGGTGGAGAGTGAGGCCCTCACCTCAGCCATATGCTATGTGTAGGGTGGTGTGGGGGGAGACTGAAAATATGGTAATCAAGATAACATTTCATGAAATATTTTAAAAAATCAAAATTAATTAAAAACATTCATAATAAAATATCACCATTTTAAGGAAAGGCAATATCGGTAGACTGATTTTTCTCTCTGCCCTAGCTTCCAATTGGCTCGACACAGCACTGTTTCTCTTCTTCCGGAATGAGTTTTGTTAGAGAAGCATTACCTGAGAGTGGTTAAGGGCCCAGGCTGAGCAGCTGAAATGCCTGGCTTTCAAAACAGATGGGGGCGCCTGGTGGCTCAGTTGGTTGGGCGGCCGACTTCGGCTCAGGTCATGATCTTGCAACTCCTGAGTTTGAGCCCTACATCAGGCTCTGTGCTGACAGCTCAGAGCCAGCCTGGAGCCTGCCTCAGGTTCTGTGTCTCCTTCTCTCTCTCTGCCGCTCTCCCACTCCCACTCTGTTACTTTCTCTCTCTCAAAAAAACAAAAAACATTAAAAAAAAAAAAAGCGGATGCTCCTGCTTATGAAGAGCCAGACACTGGACAAAGTTCAGCACATGAAACTTTGAAAGTGGAGGATTTTACTGGCAGGGTCAGAGGAGTTGGAAGAAGGAATAGAGATTCAAAGGGGAGAGGGTCTTCACCCAGCCTTGTGGGCAGAGACAGAGACTGTGATCTAAGGAATGGGAATGGCCCCCATATGATAACCAGCAAGGAAATGGTGACTTTGGTCCTGTAACCATAAGGTACTGAATTTGCCTACATTCTGAATGAGCAGGGTCTTAGCAATCAGACAACAAAAAGAAATAAAGGGCACTCAAATTGGCAAGGAAGAAATCAAACTTTCACTACTTACAGGCACCATGACACTCTATGTAATAAACTGAAAGGCTCCACCCAAAAATTGCTAGAACTGATACACCAATATATGGCAGACTTTGAGACTGGAGTTTTCTCTCTTATCCAGCAAGAAAGAGGACACAGAATTGAACACGAGAGAGGCTAATGTCTGGGAGGAGACAAGAGCCCAAGTAAAGGGCCCTTGCTCCTTATTTATTAGGATCAGAAGGCTTACAAACATGGTGGATATGCAGAAAAAGACAATAAAACAGTGATCATTAACTCATGTGTGAGAGAAAGGGGGTTTTGAAGGTATGCGGTGTTAAGGGTTAGGGTCAAGACCAAGTCCCAGCTCCAAGCAGATGGCTGTTTACTGCAGGCACCAGGCACTGTGTCTGTTGACCCTAACTTTTCTAGGGGCTAAGACAGATAGAGCATGCTACTTCAGGGTTAACAAGGCATTTTTCTTGCAAATTAGCTCTGGATGGTTTCGCCCTGGTGCAGAGGCTTTCAGCTTCTTCCTGTTCTTGGAAGCTTTCTTCCTATGGAAGAGGCTTTCTGCTCTATGCTTTGTTCTACTCTGGGGGCAACTTCGCCCTGTTGTGGCTTTCTGCCCTAAGCCTTGTTAACCCATTGGTGCAAGCTGAGGGAATCCTTAAACTTCTTCCCCACACAAATTTAGTAAAGTCACAGCATACAAAATCAACATACAGAAATCTGTTGCATTTCTCTACATTAATCATGAAGCAGCAGAAGGAGAAATCAAGGAATCGATCCCATTTACAATTGCATCCAACATCATAAGACACCTGGGACTAAACCTAATAAAGAGGTAAAAGATCTGTACTCTGAAAACCATAGAAGACTTATGAAAGAAATTGAAGATGAAACAAAGAAATGGAAAAACATTCCATGCTCAAGGATTGGAAGAACAAATATTGTTAAAATGTCTGTACTATCCAAAACAATCTACACATTCAGTGCGATCCCTAGCAAATGACCAGGGAAACAGATCGCCTCCTAGAGTCTATAGAAAAGATTGCATCATGGCTGACACCATTTTAACCTGATGAGAGCTGTGTTGGGCAAATGATGTACACAGAACTGTGTACTATCTAAGATAATAGTACTGTGTATTATCTAAAATAATAGTATTGTGTCATTTTAAGCCACTAGGCTTGTGGTAATTTGTGACGACGGCCATAGAAAACAAATACGGTTTCCAAATGGCAGAGACTAGCAGTGCTCAGAAGCTGTCACCTGTGGTTTGCCAACATGTGCTGACAGTCAGCACCAGGTAATGACACTAACTTGGTGGGAGTGAGGGGATGTGGTGGACACCAGATCGCCTGCCAGTGTCCTCACTGACAATGGGAACACGTGCTCACAAGCGTACACACAAAGTTGGGAGGGAGGTTTCAGCAGCAATGAGACATCGTGATCATTTTGGAACACAAGTAGGTTTGATTACAAATTCACTAGGGAGTAACAGTAACCGGACTTATTGTCCAAACCCCAGGATGAGTTACGAGGGCTGTTTCGGTAGCAGATGGAAAATGGGTTGTCTTATATTTTGGGACCAAATTTCCAATTGTCCCTGATAAAGGACAGGTGTAGAGATGCTAAATAATTTCATATTGATTTCTTCCTTTCTGTTTGGAGCTGGGGAGTTGTATCTCTTGTAAAGAGTTAAATGAATCTGATAAAATAGAATTAAGAGCAAAAAGTTCTAGCTGACCTGAGGCAGGTGGCGCCAGACTGTCTACTGGGAACCACGAGCAGCCCCAGCAGGGGTTTCTTGAGTCCACAAAGGAACTTCCAGTGACTAAGTATCTCATTCTCCTCCTCCTTTTCTTGGCGATCATTTTTCTCTTTTCATTCTACCATTTCCCCTGGTGGCCTCAGCTACTTCCATGATCGTAATATTTATTTAATTTCCATTTTCAAATCTTCACCGAATCTACATATTATTCTTTTTTAAATGTTTATTTATGTATTTATGTATTTATTTATTTATTTAGAGAGAGCACGAGTGAGCATGAGTGAGGGAGGGGCAGAGAGAGAGACAGAGAGAGAGAACTTCACGCAGGCTCCATGCTCTCAGCACAGAGCCCTACAAGGGGCTTGATGTCATGAATCATGAGATCATGACTTGAGCCGAAACTAAGAGTTGGACTCTTAACCACTGAGCCATCCAGGCACCCCTAAACATTATTCCTTATTCAATATCCATGGTTATCTCAAAACTTGAATATCCAGAATAAACTCATTAACCCCCATTCAAAAATCCTGTTAGACTTAGCTGCCATTCTCTCTGTCTCTGTCAGACATCTTTGTCACTCTCCTTTCTATCCTGTGATGAAGGACTTCAGTTTATAAAAATAACATGACAGGGGCACCTGGGTGGCTTAGGAGGTTAAGGAGCTGACTCGGCTCTGGTCATGATCTCACAGCTTGTGAGTTTGAGCCCTGCATCAAGCTCCAGCTCAGAGCCTGGAGCCTGCTTCCGATTCTGTGTCTCCCTCTCTCTCTGCCCTTCCCCCACTTGTGCTCTGTCTCTCTGACTCTCAAAAATGAGTAAATGTTAAAAAAATTTTTTTAAAAGAAAAAGAAAATAACATGACCATATCAAAGGTCAAAATAAACACTTGCGTGTGGTCTGGCCAAAGGAGAAATATTAAAAGCCAGTAGGTGAGGTTGGCCCAGAAACAATTGTTGATTTGTCCTTTAAAATGGAAAGTGGGTCTCAGATTTAGCCCTAAACTTCCTAGTGGCCAAAGAGAATCAGAAACCACATTCAGCTCTAAGACCCATTGGATGCAGCCAACCCAATTTCCGACACAGTTTCCTGCTGCAGCCTGAGCGAAACTTTACCCCAGCAAGGGGAGCCTTCTGTAACGTGGCTAATGCTGTTCTTGACTCTCATTCGTTGAAACACTCAATTTCCTAGACCCTTTTGCAACCAGTGACCGTCTGACAGTGGTTAATGTGTTATAGGCAGATGTAGGTTAATGAGATACAGGTTAACGACAGGCAGAGGCCTATCGAAGGCATCTCTTTCCAAATAAGACGATGTTTTTTAGGGAGAAGGCACTGGCTGCCTTCCCCCTGCTCCGGGCCATGTGGTGCCTCGTGGCTAACATAGCAGAGCAGGAAGGTAGAAGCAGCCTAGGTCCACGAAGCCACCTAGAAACACTGTGACTGTCCCTGCTTGTTGACTTTAAACCCCCTTCTTAAATGTGAGAATAACCTTGTTTAAGCCAAATTTTTTTAATTTTTAAAAAAATGATTACTATTTTTTGAGAGAGAGACTGGGCATGAGTAGGAGAGGGGCAGAGAGAGGGGGACACACAGAATCTGAAGCAGCTCCAGGTTCTGAGCTGTCAGCACAGAGCCCGACGTGGGGCTCGAACCCACAGACCTTGAGATCATGACCTGAGGCGAAGTCGGACGCTTAACTGACTGAGCCACCCTTTAGCCACATTTGGAGTTGCTGGTACTTGAAGGTGAACACAGTCCTAATTTATAAAATATCCCTGTGATAAATACTGTACTGGTTTCAGGGCTACCATAGCAAACTGCCACAAGCGCGGTGGCTTAAAACAACAGATAATCATGAGAATTTCTCACAGTTCTGGAGACACGCAGTCTGAGGCCGAGGGTCGGCAGGGCCATGCTTCCCCTGGGGGAGAGTCCTTCCTTGCCCCATCCACCTCCTGGTCGGTCCTCCGCTCCTGGCTCCCCAACGCTGCTCCTTGTCTGCATCTTCACGCGGCCGTTTCTCTCTGTGTGTCACCGAGTCCTCTCCTCTTCTTACAAGGACATCAGTCATATTTGATTTAGGGCCACCGTAATCCAGTATGACCTCATCTTAATTATATCTGCAAAAACCTAATTTCTGACTAAGATCACTCGCTGAGGCTCCGGGAGACGTGAATTTTTGGAGGACACCAACCCACTGCGTGTTCCGCATCAAACTGTGCGTGGTTCTCACACTTTTTGACTCTGGCCTCATGAACAGGAGAAAGGACTGTAGATTCTGCATAGCTCTGTTTCCAGTATTCAGTGCAGGAACTACCAGAGGAGGAAACTGGTGAAGGGTGCTTGCCTCGGGGAGATCTACTTCCCCTCCCCATGTCGTAGTCACCATGCGGCTTGAATGCATACAGACCCAAACCCAGCTGTGAGCGCTGATCACACAGGATCGGTTCTGGAAGCCGCAGAATCTCTCCCCAGGCCATTCAGTGCCCGCTCACCCAGGCCACAGGGAATTAGGAGTGACTGGTCTGAACCGGGCTGTGCAAAGGAAGCAAAGGGTAGGGGTGGGGAGTGTAGTTTATCCCCCTGTACGTAAATGAGGAGGCGGGAGTGTCTGGTACTTTCTGCGGACATCTTTCAGGCTGGAGAAGATCAGACAGGGGATCAGACGTGGGATCCTCTTTGGGAGGCCAAGGGGAGGGACTGGAAAACACTGGGTCACTGTCCGTGTTGGACTCTTGGACTCCACCCCACCCACAGCGGATCTACCCCTGGGCTTTTCTGTTGTGTGAGCCTAGAATTTGCCTTTATGAAGCCAGTTTGATTCAGACTTTAAGTTATTCACCATAAAGAGTGTCCTAGCAGACATATGCCCAAGCATAATGGGGGAGGGGGGGTTACTTTAAGGTCCCAAAGCTGGGACCCTGTGGTCCATGACAGACTAGATTTCCCACTATAAGGATTGATGACCTCCCTCAACTAAATGTAATCATGCATTTCCTCTGCTAACAAGTCCTCCATTTCCCAGAAGAAAAAATGGGACCCACCAGGGTAAGGACATTCACCAAGTGTCTTCAGGGCATGCGCTGCAGGGCTGCACCCCTCCTGTCTAGAACCTGCCTCTGGAATGTCTCACGGGCCTCAGAGCCTCCACGCCTGACCGCTGTGTCCCTGGAATAAAGCTTCACTCTAGCTGCGCGGGACCTTCTCTCTCTCTGTTCTGTTCCTGATCTGCTGCGTGTGGAACCTGCTCTGTTGGACTGTGAGGAATTTCTTGGAAAAATGATATTCTTGAGAACAGTCTCCCTCTTTTTCTCTCATTTCCATTCTCTGTGTGTGTGTGTGTGTGTGTGTGTGTGTGTGTCTTCTCTGTGTCTCTGTGTGTGTTTTGGGCCCCACGTTAGTCTGAGTTGGGGGAGGGGCACAGCGTCCTGCATCTTGTCCCTCAGGCTTCCAGGTCACACATCAGCGACCACCCCCCGCTGGGCCTCACAGCTGAGACCCGCACCCCTGCCCGTGCAGGACCTGCAGGTTCTCGGGGAGCCCTGAAGGAGCCACTGAAGCAATTATTCCTTCGTATTTGGCAGGACATCATTATTTCTTCTTATTTTTTTTAACCTCAAAATCATTTTAGATTGGAGGCTTTCAACTGCGGGAAGAGGCAGGGAAGGGAGATTCCCAGTCATGGGAGGGCAGGAGCGAGGGCAGCTCTGGCTCCCCTCACCCTCCCTTGCTTGGTGGTCAGGGGGTGTGCCGGGTGGGCCGCAGAGCTGAAGCACCAGGACCTGGAAGGTAGCTGCTTCTGCGCAGCGTCAGGAGGAGAGGCCGGCCCCGCGAGCCCTTCGGGGAGAAATCAGAGCTACGGCCGCCAGTGACGCTTTGCTGGAACAGCCAGAGGCCGGAAGCACCTCTGATGGGACCAGAATACGCACACATCGAACTACTCAGACAAAGGTCTCTTGTGCAGCTGGTGAGTCAAAGTCAAGGGAAAGAGCCTCGAGTACTCACAAGCGGCCGTCCCCAGGAACATTCGAGAGAAACAAGTCAGGGCAAAACAGTGGGCACCGTAAGACAGAAAGAATGCAAGTGGCTTGCTTTTGTAGAGAAAACTTCGAGGAAGATGGAAAACGCTGGATGAGGCTGTTGGGGGGGGGGGGGGGGGGGGGGGGGGGGGGTGGAGCTGAGGCTGTTCCTGATACTGAGTGTCCTGTAACCTTGAGCTTCAGTGCCTTCTGTCTCGCTCTGTCCCACCCCCATCCCGAGCCCAGTTTGGGGGGTCCTTGCTCTCCGGGTGTGTCCTTTTACATGCTACCAAAGCAGCGGGAGATCCAAAGTTGCTGAAAATTTAAAAGCTTTTTAAACGCCACTCTCTGCCTTCTTCATTTTTACCGCATACGCGTTTGGCATAAAATGCCATGCCCGATGTGGATACGTAATATTCATTTAATGAACAGATGTTGCTTTTTCGTTTGCTATCCCCATGTGTTAAGATATTTTTCTTCTTGTGAAGAGCTAAAGAAAATAAAGCCTTCAACTGATTTCATATGCCTGTTAAAAGCTAAATTAAGAGTTGTTTGCACACTTAGAAATCTGTGATGGTCTCAAGCTGCTCAGTTCCGGGGCCCCCAGCGCCCCGTGTTTCAGCCGCAGGTCACCCCCAGACCACAGAGCATGTTTGTGAGAGTTTGGAAAAGAAGACCATGCTCCAATTAAAAAAGTATAATTTGGAATACTACATCTTCTCAACAGGAAAGATTAAAAACATGAAATCATTCCATGCTAGTGATATAAATCAAGTTGTTGAACCTAATGAAAAGTTTAATAAATTGATCAAAATAATTAGGAACTCAAAGTCACTACGATATAATAATTAACCTGATGTATTTTTATCTGATTTTTCTTTTCCAGTATTTCATACAATCTGTACATTACAGCAGATGAAGTAGCTGATGGTAGATTCAACCTCATGCTCCCTGCGGGGTAACATGACGTGCGCTTTTCCCCACATTTCATTTATTATCTCCAAATGCCTATTCAAGCGCATTGCTTCATCTTCCTCTCTAATGGCTTTCGGCTTTCCGTTTTCTGATCCTAAGTTTTGTTTCCTGACCCCTGACAAGTATTTTATCTTAGTAACTGCAACCATATAAAAATATGCAACGTTTCTACATTTTAACAGCGCTTAATTATCGTCTTGGTGAAATTTCTGTAACAATAAATAACTGCCATTGTTATATAACAATGCAATTGTTATATAACATAGCTAACTTGTATCTAGTCCTCGCATGCGGGTTATCATGGTAAACAGGGATGCTATTGGACAGTGAGGTGGGTGACAAGGCAAGTGACAGACGTCATTTGGCATCTCAGTGATGCTGTTCTGGTAGTGCAAAGCGCAATGTTACATCTATCCATCCATCTCGTACCAATAGGACGTGCTTTTTAATCTTAAAATGTCCACCGATTAGTGTATCAGCTAGAATGCAGTTCTTGTTTATCAATAAAAACTTTTGATGATCAAATATAGTTCTCTTTTGTAAATTAAAGTAGAATATATATATATATATATATAATAGTGTTAGAATATATAACACTATGTGTAGTGTTATATAATATTAATATATATGGTGTTAGAATATATATGATTGTATAACATATAATACAAGATTATACATACAGTGTTAGAACGATATACCTTATTTCCGTCGTCAGCGAGCTGTCATAATGCATTAATTTTGTTAGAACAAGATGCTGTGCTGCTGTCTGCCGGAGAATAATTAGAAACATAAGATGTGTCCAGTTTGGATTAACAAAATTATACTACAGACGGAACACATTTCAGAGAATAAGGATGTCCACGATGGGGCGGCCGGTGGCCCCGGTGTGGCGGGTCGCGGGGCGCACGCAGGACCCCTGTGCCCTGCAGCCCCGCGGCCGCCCGAGCCGCTTGCTCGCAAACTCCCCTCCTCTGGGACCTGTGCACAGGCTGCCCCTGAACCTCGGTCCCCAGTGCCCTCTGCCCACCCACCCGCAGGGCCCCATCATTCTTTCGTCCTCGGCTCACCTAACGGGGCCCTGAAGGCTGATTCCTCCCTGCCTGATGGAAGCAGTTCTTAGCCTCCAGCAGTGGCCACTTTCTGGAATGTTCCCCGTTGCAACGTGCGGTTTCCTCCTGGGCAGACACAGATTCCTTCTCATTTCTCTATCCCGGGCTTCACCCCAACCGTGGCAGGAAGTAGGTACTCAAGGGGGAATGAATGAAGGAGATTTGAGTCTACCTCTTCATCAGAAAAGTCTTCACTGTGTGGATCAACGCTCTTATTCTTGGCTATCCTCACCATTTGTTTTGGATATTGCGGTTTAGCCTCTTAGTCTTTTCTGATTTTTGAGGTGTTTTCCATCGTTTTGATTGTTACAATAGAATCTATAGTTGTTTTAAAAGTCACTGGAGCAAGATGAATCGAACAATGAGATGTTTTGACTCTCCGCTTTCTGGATATGCCGTTTTCTCCACCTTAAAGCCACACATCGTGTATGAGACGGAGCGCGGATGTGGGGGGGGGGGGGGCAGCGCCTGCGCTGCTGGCTGAGGCCCGAGCCTCCCGGTGAAATGGAGACTTCGCTAATTCTGCGTCACTGTGGCGACGACACTCTAAATTACTGTGGAGTTGCTAGTTCTCAGTATCTTTGTTGCTCCTCCCTCTACCATGATGCTACGTTAAGTAACATCGAAGGATTACTTTGTAACTGTTGCCACATTAAAAATTTGGTGATCTTGGAAGTAGAAACATATGTTTCCCTCAGTTTTGCAGGATTTATGACTCACTCTTCTTGGTAGTGTGTTGTTTGTTTCGTATCTTAGAGATTCATGTGTGTGTGTGAGAGAGACGGAGAGAGACAGAAAGAGGAAATTGTTGCAAGTGTGTATGCTAAAATACTTGCTGGAGTGACTAGAACGTTCCTCCCAGGAGGGATCAAGTAGGGAAGGCATTTTTTAAAATAAAGACTTGGAAATTGGGGAATGGCCTCTATTTTTAATTAATTAATTAGTTTTATTACTTGCTTGTTTATTTTATTTATTTATTTTGAAAGAGATAGGGAGCAAGCAGGGGAGGGGCAGAGTGAGACAGAGAGAGAGAATCCCAAGCAGACAGCTGTCAGCGTGAAGACTGATGCAGGGCTCGAACTCACGGAGTGGGAGAGCATGACCTGAGCCAACTGAGCCACCCAGCAACCCGGGAATGACTTTTATTTTTAAAATACATAGAGGGTGGTCGGCATGCTGAAGTAGGGGTGCGGTGTGAGAGAGGCAGGTTCTGTGAGGGGAGACAGGTATGGATGCAGCCGTGTGGCCGGGGGGGGGGGGGGGGGGGGGGGGGGGGGGGGGGGGGGGGGGGGGGGGGGGGGGGGGGGGGGGGGGGGGGGGGGGGGGGGGGGGGGGGGGGGGGGGGGGGCGGCCGACTCCGGAGCAGGTGATCTGGGAAGTGGACGCTCAGGGAAGGAGTTAGAGACCCATAGAAGTGTGAGATAAAGGTTTGATATTGGACTTCGAAGGACAATTTGGAACTATAGATTTAGAATTCTAGCATATTTCTGAGCAGAGTAATGGCATACTCAGGAGGACAATAAGCACATTTTTATATATTTTGGGAACTACTGGAAAATGCTTAAACAATTCTGTAGCTTCAAGTCCAACCATCTGGAAAATGTTCAGCTCCTTCAGCTCCATGAAAATGACTGTGGCTCAGTCGGTTAAGCATCTGACTCTCGGTTTTGGTGCAGGTCATGATCTCATGGTTGGTGAGTCTGAGACCCACGTCAGGCTTTGTGCTGACAGCAGGGAGCCTGCTTGGGACTCTCTCTCTCTCTCTCTCTCTCTCTCTCTCTCTCCCTCTCTCTCTCTCTCTCTCTCTCTCTCTCTCTCTCTCCTTCTGTCTTCCCCCAGTGGCACTCACTCTCTCTCAAAATAAATTAACTTAAAAAATGACTGTTTGAATCCAAGGATATCTTTTAAAGGCAGATCTCTAAGAACAGGAAAGCCTTTGCTTTGTCAGACAGACACAAACTCAGGAGAGGGTCTAACACTGGGGAATCAGGTCACAGAGAATGTACGGAACCCACCGCTGACTGTTTGACTCGCTAGTGGCCGAACTGGTTTTCAGGGCTGCCCCAGCTTCATTCTTACCCAATAAAAACCCACGAGGGACTCCATATAACGATAAGGGGACAAACGGAATTTGAAAGGAGGCTCCCGCAGGTAGCTGGACACACGGCTGTTACGCTGAGTCATCACCCCAGGGGTTCTGTCCAAGGATTTAAAATTCTCACCAGAGGGGCATACAGACTGTGATGGCTTTAGTTTCTTCTGTCTTATTTCAGGGTTTAAGTGGGGTGGGTGGCAGTGACCTGATTTACACTTTAAAAGTTCCCTTCTCGGGGCGCCTGGGGGGCTCAGTCGGTTAAGTGTCTGACTTCAGCTCAGGTCATGATCTTGCAGTCCGTGAGTTCGAGCTCCATGTTGGGCTCTGTGCTGACGGCTCAGGGCCTGGAGCCCGCTTCGGATTCTGTGTCTCCCTCGCTCCCTGCCCCTCCCCTACCCATGCTCTGTCTCTCAAAAATGAATAAATGTTAAAAAGAAAAAATAAAGAAAAATGAAAGCTCCCTTCTCCATGTTGGGTGGAGAACAGGTGGAGAGAGGGGAGCGTCCAGCTGCAGGGAAGGGTGGTGGTGGTGTGGATGAGAGGATGCAGTGGAGACGGAGAGAAGCAAAGTTATTCGGGGGTATTTGGGAGGGACAGCTGGGAACTTTTATTAAAAAGTTAGATGGAGGTATAAACAAGGAAGGCGGTGATGCTTTTGACCAAGATGGAGAAGGCTGGAGAAGCATTTTTTGAGCGGTAACAATTCAGTGCTTCATTTTACATGTTCTGTTCAAGATTCCAACTAGATATCCAGGGGGAGACGTCATAGACTCGTTTGCTAGCTGTATTTTCAGTGCAGAAGAGAAACAAGATTCGTACATCAATGTTATTTTTTTATTTTATGTTTTTAGAGAGAGAGAGTGTGCATGCGCAAGTGGGAAGGGGTAGGGGAGAGGGAGACAGAGAACCTCGAGCAGACTTCCTGCTCAGCACGGAGCCTAACGTGGGGCTCCCTCCCACCGCCTTGGGATCATGACCTGGAATCAAAAGTCAGATGCTTAACCAACTGAGCTACCCAAGCGCCCCAACGTATACCCATGTTGCTAAAAGCCATGGGACCAGAGGCAGACAACTTCGGAGAGAGCGTGCAGGTGAGAAGAGGTGAGGGCTGTGGAGCAAAGCATGGGATTTGCCACCCTTAAGGTCGAAGAGAAGAGAATAAACCAGCAGAGGGGAGAGAGAGGGATGAAGAGAGGTTGGAGGGCAGCCCATGAGAGCAGCATGTGGAGGACGAGAGAAATTGTCACTGGCCACTCTCTACAGGTGGGTCACATGCAGTGAAGGCAGACGGGGAAGGGCTGGGTTAGCCACAGGCCTGTGTCACTGACCTTAACGAGAGTGGTTTTGGGGATGAGGAGGAAAGAAAACTGAACGGCGTAGCTCAAAGTGAGAAGGAGCTGAGGAATCATTTTCTTTCTTGTGCTCCATGATGGGCCCATAGCCGTCTTTATAACATTTTCTCACGTGCCTGAAGAATTTCATGATGAAATTGTTTGAAGATAATGTGTCACTTTTTCAAAAACTTCCTTTTTCTTAATTTGCAAAAAATTCTAAGAGTTAAAATTAATTTAAAGGTATATCATAAGCTTTTGCCTTTGAGACATTACGGCAATTTGCAAAGGGAAAGAGGTGGGAGGGGCCGAGGGAGGGGGAGCGCAGAGCAGCTGAAGGTGGTCCAAGGTTATCACTAGAAATTCCATGGTGATATTCCATAATAGTGTTACTACAGTAACAGCAGTTATTGTCAACTCTGGGAGCAGAAAAACAAGTCTGGGGTCTAACCTTGAATCCACACATTACTTTTTTTAAACAAAAATGTGCAGAGGGAGAATGGCTGGGCTGAAGATCACGTATGGTATCCTTAGTATTACGGATTTTGACCATATAACCAGGTTTCCTGTCTTGAAGCTGCGTCAGTTGTGATTCTCACCGGCAAAGACCTCGCATATCCGTCTTACCACAGGCTTTGGACAGCCGTGAGGGAAGCCTTTAAAAAAAATAATCAAATAATCCCAGAGAAGCAGAAAATGAAAAGCATAGGAATGGAAAGCAGACACGACAAAGAGGATCGGACCGGATGTATTAATATGATAAAGTAAGTTTCAAAGCAAAATGGGACACCTAAGTCCACCTCACAAGGATAAAAGGGTCAATTCGGCAGGAAGACAGACCCTCACAAGGGTGTATGTGCTCAGTTACGGATCTCCCAGCTCTGTGAGGGGAGAGAAGCTGACGGAGTTTCAAGCAGGAGACCATTTCACTTACAATGACCCGAGACGGTGACACTTCTCTGCGGCACAGTTGTTGGAACAGCCCACAGCAGTCCAGGGAGGACGGATGTAGAAGATTGAACATTGTCAGCAAGCGGACTCGTTATTTCTGCCGCCGTTGGAACTCCAGGGATCCGTCGGGCCTCCAGGAGATCCCGGCACAACCTACAACGTGTCCCTGCGACTTTCTGCAGGCACCTTATCGCTCTGTGCCGCGGTTCTCTGAGACGTCAAGTGAGGATGGCACCACGTCACGTACGTTTTCAGAATTCTACGAGACAAGGACTAGGAAGCCAGTCAGCCCCACGCCTGGCGTACGTGAAGTGTTCCTCATATGCCAGGTATTCCTGTGGAACCGAACAGACACCGTGGGGCTGCCTGGCACCAGCCTGGGGGACTTGGTTTGTTCTGCTCTGTTTCATTACCGCTGTCTGGGAATCCGTCTGCGGCAGAGGCCGTCTTGGTCAGAGCGTCATTCAGAGTCGTTCCGAAACCGTTCCTGTGCCCTCATCTCCGCTTCCCTCCCCGAGTCGTGGTGAGCCTGCCGGCGTTCACGTACTTCAGAGACACGGGGCACCCGCGTGGCTCCGTCATTTTAGTATCTGACTCTTGTTTTTGGCTCAGGTCGTGATCTCACGGTTCATGGGTTCAAGCCCTGCGTTGGACTTTCTCTGTGCTGACAGCATGAAGCCTGTTTGGGGTTCTTTCTCTCTCTCTCTCTCATTCTCTCTCTCTCTCTCTCTCTCTGGCCCTCCCTCTTCCCTCTCAAAATAAATAAATATTTAAAAAAAAATTACAAAGAGGCCCTACATGCCCCATACCAACCTCGAAACTTCCAAATTGCCTACATTTAACATGCCACATAGGAAGGCCTCCATTTTCACTTCTTCCACATCACCCAGTTCCCATGGCCCTGAAACTCACCCTAAGCAACAATGAAAAACCCTTCTAGAATGTTCTGACGCACTTGGCCGGAAGTGGAACACTGTGTGGGAGGACATTAGCTTTTTGTGCTCTTAGGCCTTTAAAAATGAATGTCGCACTTCTGTATAGTTATTAGTAATATCCATGGTATAGAAATCATCTCTAAAGTTAGTCTAAGATCTTGCTTTTAAAGAGGAACCAAGTTGAAATGTTTGGCAAACAGAGGGGTCCTTCCATGTTGCGCACCGTCCCTCCCTAATTGGCAATTTGTATTTCTTCAGAGGAGAACAGGCCATAAACTAAGTAAATAAAATAAAGCAAATTGTCCCTTTCAAGTCTGCCAGCTGTCACACCTCGAGAAGAGCATTTTCCTCTTGTTCTTCTAAGAATCAAGGCTCCTTTATTTATAGGTATGTGTTAAAGGGTAATGAGGCAAGCTCAAAAAGATCTTCCAAAATCCTCCTAGTGGAATAGAAGGCATTATTGTTACCGAGGACTTGTAAAAATTTAAAGCCATGTCCATCCTCATTAAAACATATGAGCAGTGAACCCCCTACACGGACTTTGCGGAACCCAAAGGGAAGAGCCTCACTCTGCTACGTTTCTGTGAGACAGAAAATACCCCGTGGAGTTGGGGTGGCCCAAGGCATTTTCAAAATGGCAGCTTTGGGGGGGGATCATCCTTGAGCCTCCTGGGGTAAAGGGACTTGGGAAATTGGGAAGGACCAGTTCTCCCCCCCAAACCTCTCTGCACGCTGTGGTAGTTTCTAGTCTGTCTCCCATACTTGGTTTTAGATTTTAATCCCACAAACACAAGCGGGACGAGTTTCTTGAATGGAGTTGTCAATACAATCCACTGACCACTGACGGCGTTACGGAGCCGCGTGGCGCTCAGGAAAGCGACGGGGGTTTACGTAGCTCCAGAGAGAGGTTTAACTATGAAAATGGAAACGTTTCAGAAGAAAGAAAGTAGAAACAGAAATTTCTTTAAGCGTAAAATATTTAATTAATTAATTTAAACGAATTTAACTTTGGGCGCCTAGGTGGCTCAGTCAGTTAAACATCCGACTTCAGCTTAGGTCATGATCTCACTGTTCATGAGTTCGATCCCTGAACTGACAGCTCAGAGCCTGGAGCCTGCTTCAGATTCTGGGTCTCGCTCTCTCTATGCCCTTCCCCTACTCGCACTCTGTGTCTCTCTTTCTCAAAAATAAATAAACATTAAGAAAACATAAAGTAATATAATTTCAATTCTAATTGATTTCATTAAAATCGAATGAAATTTAAATTAATTTAAAATTATGACTTGAAAGAAATATTTTCTCCAGTTTTATCATAAAAAGTGGCCCAACAAGGGCAGCAGGAATATCATTTCTTTTTTTAAAATATTTTTCCCCATATTTAAAAAGTTATTATTTATTTACTTTGAGAGAGACAGAGACAGCACAAGTTGGGGAGGGACAGGGAAAGAGGGAGAGAGAGAATCCACGCTGTCAGTGCAGTGTCTGATGCGGGGCTCAAACTCACCAACCGTGAGATCAGGATCTGAGCTGAAATCAAGAGTTAGACACTGAACTGACTGAGCCTCCCAGACGCCCGCCATCACGTGTGCCCACTCCAAGGCCACGGGTGTGTCCAGTGCCCAGACTGTAGTCTTTCCTGTCACTCCTGACAGTTGTGTTCTATACACGGGGGCTCAACGGTTACCAGGACTAACGTAGCCTAAGGGCTTTCTGCTAATCTAAGTAGGACAGTGTGAACATCGAAAAGAAAATGACACCTTTAAATTCAAATAAGACAAAATCTGAAGTTCTGTGAATTTATGGTGATATGAAAGGCACCGATGACTGCGGGAACCTGATAGGACGTGCTGGGCTTGCGCTGGGTGTTTGTGGCCGTGTGCAGGTGTGTGGTTACTCTTTTAGGTCCATATGTCATTATGAAGCACAGGCGGGTTCTTGTTTTGGAGCAGGGGAAGGAATCAGCGAAGTCCTAAACAGAGCGTATGATGTGACGGTGGACTCTCTTGGCAGCACAGTTCAGTTAAGATGACAGTCTTATTGGGTCAGAGGGACCTGAAGAAAGTAGGGGGGTAGGTGTTAGTGTGGGGACTGCCAGCAATCTCTAGAGGAACAAAGGTGAGTCACGTAGATGGTGATATTTAGGTGGACCTCTCTTCAGTCACGCCCTGCCCCGTGGAGGCGAGAGACTCGTGACGCCTGGAATGACAACACTAAGGTGAAGTCAGGCATCGCCCTGGGTGATAACACGTCTTCCGGGCACACAGGGGAGATTAGGATAAATTAAGAGCAGTAACCGGCAGAATCGGAAGGACTAACACAGCAATCCTAGTTCAAGTTCTTTATCTCAAGAACATAGAGGCACTTGCTCCCCAGGGGACTGGTCTCTGTGCTGGGCTTCGCGCTCCATTTCCCACCTTCTAATGCTTCAGTCTTACTGCTCTCCACCATCTGCTTCCAGAAGCCGAAGAGCATTTGTGTACAGAGCAGAATGTCCCTCAAGTGAGGAGAACAGACAGCAACCTGTAAATATTTTATACTTTCCATGATCGTGTTCTTTCAGAAGATGAAGCATGTGTGCCTGCATTCAATAACGGGTTACCTGAAGGATGCTCTGCTTTAGTCAAACATCTGTCTCGATAATGCAGAGGAGGAAGCTGGAATAAATGCAGAGCGAGTTCAGAGTGCCGGGACACCCAGCTTTCGGTCTTGCGGACTCGCTACCCGCCAACAGAACTTTACATGCCCGGCGTGAGTGTTTTTCTTTAGTGCTGTTTTGAAACAATCTCCAGCTTACAGAAGAGGTGCAAGTAAGTGCTGTACAAAGAAGTCTTTTTTTTTTCTTATATTTCTTGAGAAAAAAGCTGCGGTCCTGATGTCACCTTATTTCCAGATTCTTCAGTGTCTATTTCGTACTAACAAGGGCATTATATTCGCCTACTTCTATGGGCTGAGTTGTGTCCTCTCAAAATTCGCGTCTTAAAGTCCCAACTCCCAGAACCTCACAAGGTGACTGTCTTTGAAGAGAGGGTCCTCAGAGAGGTAATTTAGTTAAAATGAAGATCACATGGGTGGGCTTAGTCCAGTGTGGCCAGTGTCCGTAGAAGAAGGAGAGATGAAGGCACAGACGCACAGGGAGATGCCCACGTGATGGCAGAGGGGAGGAGGGCATCAGTGTGTCTAGGAGCGAGGCCACTGACACCTTGATCTTGAACTTCCAGCCTCAAGGAACGTGACAAAATCAACGTCTGCTGTGTAAGCGACTCTGGGGTACTTGGTCCGGGAGCCCGGCTGAGGCTCATGCCCGCGAGTCCAGCAGGGCCGCCAGGAGCAGAGGGCCGGCACAGACTCCCTGTGCTGTCTGTTGTGACAGGAGCACCAGTTCGGGGGTGCAGGCTGCACGCGGCCGTCTCTGCTCTTCGGTGTCCTTCTGGCGGAACGGTTTCTCAAGAGTTCGGTTTTCCCTGGCACTCATGGCCTTGATCCCCTCCATCTGGGCGCGTCCAAGGCCTCGCACTGGTGGCAGGAGTGTCACAGGAGAGGCGCTGTGGTCTTACGCCTCTTCCTGGGGACTTGGGATTTGCCGTCGGCTTCTTCTGGAAGTTACTCCTTCCCACTGTGCAGTTAATAACACTGAAGTGTGTGTGTGTGTGTGTGTGTGTGTGTACGTGCGCTTCTGAGCATGTAGATGCTCCATTCTCAGGACACTGTCAAGTTCTTCATTTATTTGTTTGTCATCGGTGTGGACTCAGAGCGCCCTGTTTCCTCCGGGGACTGGACTCCACTGCTTTTCACTTTGATGCGCAAATGGCCCCAGATTTGGCCAGCAGGGCGCCCTTCAAGCTGCTTCTGTGTTCTTTTGACTTGTCCCTGTTGGTCTGTGAGCACTTTTTCATGTTTTGACATCAATGTTTTTGGTTTGGGGTGCCTGGCGAGCTCAGTTTGTTAAGACACTTGATTTCAGCTCAGGTCATGATCTCACAGTTTGTGAGACTGAGCCCCGCATCAGGCTCTGAGTTGACAACATGGAGCCTACTTGGGATTCTCTCTCCCTCTCTCTCTGCCCCTCCCAACTCGTGTGAGCTCTCTCCTCTCTCAACAAATATATGTGATGTTTTAGGTTTGTTGCATGCTTTACCTGGCCCCGTCCTGGAATCACCCACTTCTCCAGGAACAGTTTAGTGGGGCCAGGGCACTTGTGGTGTGAGTCAGGGAATACATGTATGTTCACACACACGTGCTTACGTCTGTGTGTATTTCAATATCTGTCCATGTGGATCACAGCTGAGGTTTGTGACCAGTCACCCACAGCTCCTCCCACAACCCCTCCTGACCCACAGGAGCCCCAGCACCTCTCTCGACGGGCCAGTCCACGTGGCAGCCTGCCCCCTCCCTGTCCAGGCTCTGACCCACAGACGCTCTTCTCTCTGTGCTCGGGGCCTGGCCGTCCGCACCAGGCCACACTGCAGGCATCGGGTTTGCCGTCACCGTGCCCTGGGCCCTCCTCTGCCGTCCTTTGCCTGCCACTTGGGGAGACGCCTCGCGTATTTGCCCGCCAGGAATGGCAGGTCTTCTCTGCCTTACCCTCCCTTTCCTGGCCCCCGACACTCCTGTGTTCTGTCCGCTGATGTTCCTCCTTTTCGTTGTCTTACGTGTCAGGCTGGTGGTCGTCCACCAGTGGATTTGAACTTCCCGCCCACAGCTCCCTGTTTTTGCTCCCTCTGCTCCTCTCAAGTGCTCCCTTGAAGGTCTCCAAACGATCTTGACACCCTGAAGCTCTTGCCGCTGCTCCTGCTCACTTCCGGGAGGGCAGGCTCACCCCGGTCTGGCTTCCTGGGGCCGCCAGCAAAGGGCCACAAAGTGGGGGCGCTGAGCACATCGAGAGTATTCTCTCAAGGACGGCCCAAACCAAGGTGTTGGCGAGGTCGCGCTCCCCACAGAGGCCCGGGGATCATCCTTCCTTGCCCCTGCAGGCCCGGGAGGCCCAGGCGCCCTCGGCTTGCAGCTCCATCCCTCCAGTCTCTGCCTTTGCCCTCACGTGGCCTTCCTACTTCCGTGCGCCCCATGCTGTCTCTGAGACGGACACTGCCCTTGGACTCAGGGCCCACCCGAATCCAGCATGATGTCCCCTCAATCCTTACCTTCATTACCTCTGTGCAGACCCTCTTCCCAATGCCAGCCACATTCCGGGGCTCCGTGTGGAGGACACCCTCTAACTCACTACGGGGTCGGGTTGAGGCTTATCTTTGCTTCCCAGCGTCCGTCCTGATCACGGTGTCTATCAGACCGTTGTCCTCCACCCGCAGTCACACCCTCAGATAGGTGGCTGTGTTCATTCTGCTCTCGTGGCTCATCGGACTCTAGGAGCGGGCATGCTGATGGCCTGCGGTCTCGCCTCCAGGCCTGAGCCGTGCGAAGAGCCAGCAGGTTCCACTGCCTGACCCAGATCCCCGCCCAGCAGATAAGCGCAGCATGTGTGGTATGAACTCATTCTCACTCCGTCCCCCCGCCCGCCACCGCCATGCCTGCCCTCCAGGGGGTCAGAGGCATCCTACTCTTGTTGTCCAGGCTAAAATTCTTAGCGCTGTCTGAAGTGCAGCAAATCTGAGAACTTACAGTATTGAAAGGGAAGCCACAGGCCCTGTATAGGGTGATTGAGGAAGGAAATTATGGGCCATGTCTTCCTTTTAAAGTCTATTTCTTTTGGGTAAATTATGAAGTTAGCCCAGAGTAGCTAAATAGTAGATTATTGTAAATTATTATATTGTGCATAGCTTCAGTTAGACAAGATTATAATTTTTTTACTTTCCAACTATTTAAAACCCAGGACATGGGGCGCCTGGGTGGCTCAGTCGGTTAAGCCTCCGGCTTCGGCTCAGGTCAGATCTCACGTTCGTGGGTTCGAGCCCCGCGTCGGGCTCTGTGCTGACAGCTAGCTCAGAGCCTGGAGCCTGCTTCCAGTTCTGTGTCTCCTTCTCTCTCTCTGCCCCTCCCCCTCTCATGCTCTGTCTCTCTCTGTATCAAAAA
>PJEM01000186.1:426444-448902 GCA_004023845.1 Helogale parvula | reverse complement strand
ATAAAAAATAAAACCCAGGACAAGTGGCTATTACTAACAGGGGGAAGGTCATCTATAGAGGGCGAATAATAAGCAAACAAGATAGGTTTTTAAATTTTGATTTAATCTGATTTTATTTTGTTTTATTTGAGAGAGAGAGAGAGAGAGGGAGAGAGAGCGCACACGAGGAGGGGAGAGGGGCAAAGGGAGAAAGAGAGAATCCCAAGTAGACTCCACACTCAGCATGAAGTCTGATGCAGGGCTCGATCCCATGACCCTGGATCATGACCTGAGCTGAAATCAAGAGTCAGATGCTTAACCAGCTGAGCCACCCAGGCGCCGCAACGTAGCTTTTTAAAAAATGTTGTTTGATGAAGCAGGAAGGGGGTACAGGGCCCACTTTTTCTTTAAAAGTAGTTGCACAGTGTTGTGGTGTTGAAATTGCTCCCAATTTCTCATTTCTACAGTATTCTTTTGCATTTTGACATGACCCACTTGGGCTACATGCATTAAACTGTCCTTGGAAACAAAATTGAATTCTTATTCACACACGTTTCCACTGTATTGAAACATGTGACAGTGGTTTTAAAACATCTCGTCCTCGTCAACGCGAGTCGTTAGTTTTGAGCAAAGGCAAGCCGCTAGAAGTGGTAGCTGCAGATGATGTTTGCGTTATGAGTTTCTCATATTCCAGACCCTGTGCTCAGCTGGAAACGTGTGTGTGTCTCTCCCCTCACACTTCTTGGTCTCCGTGCCACCTGGAGGTAAACCGAGACTCAGAGGATTAAGTGACATTACCCCTGGCCCTCCGCCAAGCGAGTATCAGAGCAATGGTTTCATTCCTGGGTCTGGCTCGCTCCAACGCCATACCCCTAACGACTTGTCCATAATTCATGAATTATGAACAAATCATAGTTTCCTACTGTCTTGGTTTTTCTAGCACTGTCAAGATTTCTCGGAAGACTTCTTTCCCTGAAGAGCGGGAGTGGAGGGGGATTGGTAAGTGATTGCTACGCTCTTTGTAGAAGGAAAGCCGCATGCAATATCTTCTTTCTCCTACCAGCTGATGGCCCCGTGCTCCTGGCCTCGTCCTGCGCCCTGAGTGGGGACGTGAGAGCGGGACTCTGTCACCCCTACCCTTGTGCTCCTGGAGGGAGCGCTTGTCTTCTCTCGAGTGTAAGCACACAGCAGGAGAAACAGGTTTGCTACGACTTCAACCACAACCATGCACAGGAGTCAGGAGAGGAGAATAATGACTAGAGAAAACGTTATGTGCAGAGGGTGGCATGTGAGGAAAGATTTCAGAGCAGAGAGAAACTGGTCCTCCGTTTCAGGCCGTAACTTTTGGAACATGGTTGAACCCTATGATGAGGCTTTAAAACAGACATACAAAAGCCTTTAGTTCATTACCAAAGTTCTGCTCGATATAATCCCCCACAAGGCATGGCATAATAAAAAAACTTCAGAGTGAAGGACTTACTTCCTTTCTGCTACGTAAACCATTTTGACCAAAAGACAGAATCTAATTAAGCTAAAGTCTCTACGTACGGTAATTATTTAGTCTTCCTTTCCGTTCTGCAAATATGCTCACGTCCGAAGGCTGGTCTCGTATGAACTGTAACATACTGTTGGTTTCTGTGACCAACTTCATAACGAAGCAACTTCCATAAAGAGCCAGGGGTGATTCTGACGTCACAGGGAAGCAGAAAACACACACGTGGGATTTCCCTCTTGCAATCACGTCACGAGGACTTCATGGCAACATCCTAACAGGCATAAAGAAGCACAAAGGCCTGAATTGTGTTTTTGAACTCAAGAATTGCACTGCGACGTTACCCTTGAGCAGATGGGCGACCGTGGCCCTGATCGGCTCTTGGGTCCCTGTGGCTTCTTCTGACCACGGCCCCCCACGTGGATAAGCCAAGCTACGGGCGCCGTAATTGTGGAGGGATGCCATCTGTGGTTTAATGGTTTTCAGGGGAGAAAAGAGGCACAGCTCTATTAAAGCTGAGGTTTCTTGTGGTGACTTGTGAGTTACATGGTTCATTACACACTCTCACTTTGTGACGCTTGGCTCCGCGTGGCTCCTCCAGCGCCTGGAGCACAGGGAGGCTCGGCTGGAGGAAAAGTGGTTCTGGAAAGCTCTCCTGGCCCGCAGCATGCTGCTCCCCTTGGGCCGCCCCGGGGTCCATTGGAAGGTGCGTTCACGGCCGGCCTCTGGCTTCGCACCAGGTAGAGCGAAGTAATTTACCTCTGCGGCAGGTTACATGTCCTTGCGAAGCTGAGTTACCTTCTGGTGCCGATTTTTCTGGAATCACTGCAGACGTTGTGGGAGCAGATGGGAGCGGCCCCCTGCGCAGCGCGGCTGCAGAGAGAGGAGGCCCCGCTCGTTTGCGCTCTGGAGAAGGAGGTGCCGCGTGCCTCAGACCCTCGCCAGCTCCGACAGTGTGTGTGCAGCCCCCGCCCACGCCCCTGGCCCCAGTAGGAAGGCAGTGCAGACAGAGAGACACAGCGGGGAAACTCAGAGATGGGTGAGCTTGCAAAGCAGTGAGAGCCTATGGTGGGCGCTCCCTTGGTCAGTGGTTTCTGACTCGTCCATATTATTTAGGGAATCCATTGAAAGTTACAGATTCTTAGCCCTGTAGCAGGTTAAATGGTGGCCCCTCAAAAAAGATACCCGCATTCTACTATCTGGACCTCATGATTGTGACTATTTGGGAAGACTCTTTTGGAGATGTCATTAAGTCTCTTGAGGTGGGTCCTCCTAGGTGATAGAGGCGGGCTCTAAATCTAAAGAAGGGAAGGGGACAGTTACACGGAGAGGAGGCCATGTGACACGGGAGGCAGAGGCTGGAGAGATGCAGCCAGAAGCCAAGGACTCCAGCCACCGCAGCGGCGGGAAGAGGCAAGGGACGGTCTTCCCAGGAGAGCCCGACTGGCGTGGCCCTGCCTTGGCCCTGATCTCGGGCTTCTGGTCTCCGTGTCTGTTTTGGCAGGCCAGGTAGCGGTCACTGGGTTCAGCAGCTGCAGGAGAAGAGGACGCGCCCCACCAAGGGACCACTGGGGGGCGCTGTTGTGCTGAGACCCGTCGGTTCTGAGGATGAGATAATTTTGAGAGACACCATCGGAGTCCTAGGTCAGGCTCAGATGTTCTTGGCACCTGTTGTCTTGAATCACCTGGAGGGCTTAAAATTAGGGCTGCCCGGGCCACACCCCAGACGCTGATGCAGGTGGCCCTGCCCCCCCACCCCCCCCATGCCATGACAAGATGCGCAGTAAGGTGTGAGCCTCTGGCTGCCTGGACGCTGCAGGTGTACAGAGGTCATGAAGGTGGCGCTGCGGGTTCCCGCGGGGGTTTTCACCTCATCCCTGCAGCCTGGGGCTTCCCGGCTCTCCTCTGTCCTCTCTCCCTCCGCCTTCCCCTTTCTGTTTAAATGGAGGCAATATTTGTATACGGAAAGGATCGATGATAAGAATTCTTCAGTTTTGTAGTTGCATGTGTGTGAACAATCATTGCCCAGTTCCCTCCACGCCGGAACGTTCTGAATCCCCCTGCAGTCAGTTCTCCAGAAGGAAAGACTGCCGTGACTTCTATCAGCACACAGCACCCACTGTGTCTTCTTTGCTCTGCCTATTTTAAATGGTTCCCTTCACTCGGTTTCCATCTATTCAAGCCCCACATACCTACACGTTGTTTGCTTGGTCTTTCTCCCTGAGCTTCTTGGATTTGTGGGCTGGTGCTTTTCACTACATTCATTGTGTCTTCAGGTATTTTTATTCTTTCCCGTTTTCCATCTCTCCTTTCCCTCTGGGTCTCTAATTTTCCATCTTTTTTTTTTTAAAGTTTCTTTGTATTTTGAGAGAGACAGATAGAGTGCCAGCAAGGAGGGGGTGTGCAGAGAGAGAGAGAAGATCTGAAGGGGGTGCTGTGCTGAGAGCAGACAGCCCGATGCAGGGCTCAAACTCACGAACCATGAGACCATGACCTGAGCCAAAGTCAGTCGTTTAACTGACTGAGCCACCCAGGCGCCCCTTAATTTTCCATCTTTAAAGAATCCTCTCTCTGCTGATGGTGCACTGCATTCCTATCCCCAACCCTTCTTCTCCAGTTGGAATTTGCAGCTGAGTGCTGGACATCTGTGTATTGGGGGCATTTCAAATCCCAACACTGAACTTGCAATTTTGCTCCCAAACCTTTTATCCCTTCTGTGCTACAACTTTTACATCCACTTCGATGTCTACCTCCTCTTCCTCAAATATACGCTTAGACAGTTTACGGTTGCACTTTCCAGGCTGTGTTCTAAGGCTTGGGCTGGAAACATGTATATATATTGTGTGGGGTCTGTGGGGAAGGTTCTATCATCAAATAAATCTGTCAGTCTTCATTCTAACTTTCCCGTACATGCTGACCAACTTGCCACATAAATGTCCTTAGAAGTCCTGCAGTGAAGAAGTCATTTGAACCTTGTTTAAAAGTTAAAACATCATTCATTCAGCATTTTTCAAAATTATTTGACCATCAAATTCTTTTTGAAAATAAAGTAGAAAATCTAATAAAATCCATGGAGCTAATTTTTAGAAATATTACCATGGGACCATCTTTGGCTAATCTCTCTATGTATGTGTCCAATCCTCATAAATTCTACTTCCTAGTATCTCATAGGTCTCTTTCTGCCTCGGTTTCCCCATTTCCATCACCTCTCATGACTATTGCACAGTCTCTGAGCAAGGGCCTCCCTCCTTTTCATGTCTTTCCTCTTTATTTCAATCTTTACTTTGTGCTAGAATAATCTTCTTCAACACAAGTCTCTTTCTTAAAAACTTTCCGGCGCGGGGGTGGGGGGCTGGGGGCAGCAAAACAAAAACAAAAACAAAAAAAACCCAAAACTTTCCATGGCCGCCCTCTACTGGGGGGTGGGGGGCATCTGGCCTCCTCAGCCAAGGAGCAGATACATTTCCTAATCAACAACCGTCCTTCCCCTTTTATCCACGCTCCATCCCCAGGCCATTATGGGCTGAGTGGGAGGCTTCTGAGGGAATGCAAGTGGGGCGCTGGTTTCCAGGTAGGGGCGAGTTGGGCGGGACAATGGGGGGTGGGGTTTGCACCCAGGAGAGCAGACTTGGGAGCCCAAGGCTCAGCGGAGAAAGGACAGTACAGCCCGAGACGAGAATGAGCACCAGGTGCGGAGGGAACAGGAGGATTAAGACCATGGAAGGAAAGGGAGGGGAGGAGGGAAGAGATGGGCAGGGAATGGCCCTGGAAGGGCCGAGCCAAGGCAGGGACTGCGGAGGAGCTGGGTGCTGCCGGTCACTCCCTTGTGCAGACGGTGGCCCTCTCGTGAGACCAGGCAAACATGCCTACGCCCACCTTCAGCTGCTTCCCTCCGTGGACTCTGTGGTCCAGCCCACGGATGGTGCGAAGCCCTCGTCTTTCCTCCTGCTGCCGGCCCCGCCTACGGGAACAGTGTGAAGCTTCCCCAATCCCACCTCCCCTGAAGAACTTGATGGCACGGCTGGGTTGCTTCTCTGTAAGAAAAGTAGACCGAGTACCTGGATCTCCTCACTGCTAATAGGAAACACTCCTTCGAGGAGCTGGTCTGTACGTGGGATCGGGCGGCAGTGTTAGCATTCCATGCCACAGTGGGATGCCCCGGATCCCTTAGTTGACTTCATGAAGTGGCTCCGTCCTAATTCTTTGCTTCTTCCATCCTCACCTCTTCCGATCCAGTGGGACCCACAAGGTTGATCTTGCCTGATTTAAATCAATAAGAAGGAACATAAGCATTTTTCAAGAGGGACTCCGGGTAGACCTAAGTCTTTGGCCTAGTCTGTTTAGGAGTGAATAGGGGGAGGGCGAGGTAGGAGATGAGAGAGGAGAGACGGAGAGTCCGAGGGAGTGGCGGAGGGAAGGGGACAAGCACAAATGGGAGAACCGAGGCTGGATGGATTTTAGACGCGAGCAGCACATCCTGCTGTTTCCCCGGGGCACGAGCTTCCGCTGGAGTCAACCTGGATGCTGAGGTCTCTGGCTCCTGTCTAACTGTTGTTCAGGGCTCGCACTGGAACCCCGAACCTCTTGTTGAGCGTCAAGAAGTCTGCAGGTGCCCTTTGCGCACCTGCCCGCAGGAATGCCCGCAGGGTTGCAGCCACAGGAACCAAATCAAGAACGCATCAGAGACAGATGCAGTGAGGCCCGCACCCTGCACTGGCTTCTTGGCCACACTCCCTGACCCTGCGCTCAGCCTCCAGGGGCACAATTAACCAGCCGCTTCCGCCCAGGTCCTTAGCCAACGCACGGGCATCCCTGGATTAAGTGAATCAGAAATAAAGTCAATATTAATACACAAATACTGATGCAATTGCACTTGTAAGGACAAAAATGAACGTTTTTATAATGCTTCGAAATGAAAAATGAGCCGATCACAGCCTGTGTATTATTTGAAACCACCGAAATGACATGCGTTATTTTTATGTATGATGTCCGTTCTGTAATCTATAGGCTAAACCTCAATTTATATCAATGACTGGGACACGTAGCTTCGTAAGTTTGTCATTTTTATCTGCACTGATGCCGAGGAAAATTAACAGCATTTACTGGCGGTCCGTTACAACAGCAGCCGGCGGCTTCCAGGAAAGACAGTTGATTTTCATCATCTGTGCCAAAGACAGGAGTCCAGCTTGGTTCACGGAGAAATCGATATACTCCTTGAGAGTCTCCGCTGTGGACGGAAAGCCCTGTGCCTCGCTCAGCATTTACTTATTGGTTCCATTACTTCTCTCCAAAACAAGACCGGCGATTTTGCTTAAATGCTTGACCACGCCCATGGCCGTGTCTCCTGTGTTGGGAACAGTAAGGGACACACACAGTGAGTTCTCGTCCCTGAGACCCCTCTTTGGACGAGAGCATCATAATCGACAAAAATGATTTGATCCTTCTCTCCCCTCACCGTGCGGCCCCTCCCGCGATTCGAAGCCACAACACACGCCAAATAACAGCGGGCAGTCATCGCCGGGAGGGATGCCCAGGGTGAGAAGGGAGTCTGGGTCCTCTACTTGATGAACTTGGTCTTTTCGGCTTTGCTTTTTTATTTCTTAATCCCTCAGATCTCAAAGTAGTAAATGAAACTGATACATGTCAAACACCGTATGATTTATTTGCGTTTCTTTTACATGTTTTTTAAATAGAAGCTCATCACAGATCCCAGGAATAAGAGGGGGTTGGAAAAAGGAGGAGAGGGAGATGTATTTCGTAATTTATCAAAGATCTAGGTATTACGATTACAAACCAGAGAAGCGCTGACTGATAGTTTTCTAGGTTGGGCGGGGAATCCGGAAACAGGATATTGATGGAAAAGGGGACACCAGTGTCTCAGCAAAAACAGAAATGTCCCCGGCGGCTACACGTCAATGACCGAGGGCTAGAGGCATCAGAGGCGCGTGGGGAAACCCCAAGTGGGGTCAGGAGGCCGCCCTGGACGGCCAGTGGACAGGTGCACACTGTCCCCCGCACCTGACGAAGGCAGACTGCTGTTTGGAGCCGCACACGTGGGACTTTCCAAGTAAGTGGCCACAGCGTTTGCAGCCAAAGAAACGTTTTATTGATCCTAAAAGAAGGGCACTCTCTCCGGACAAATCAATAGATATGCATGCAGCCACTTACTGGGATTCTAGTAACGATTTAATCAGAATGTTACTTGCTTTTCTTTGCATTTTTGTTCTGAGATGTTATGAAGTGGTCTTGCGAGTTGGTTGTTCTATAAACTACTGTTTCCATATATACATGTGTATACACACATACATATATGTGCGTGGGCGTGCATGTGCGCCACACACACACACACACCAGTGCCCTGAAGAGCGGCGTGTCTTCCTTCCACTGACCCCACTTCTGGAGGCACATCAACCTCCCGGAGGCATCTAGGTGGACGTTATTTCGGTTGTTATGGTTTCACTTTTGCAAGATTGCTTTGGGACCCTAGGGGGCTGCACCCACAGATTCCGTTTTTTGTTGGCGTACCAGAAATCCCACAGCTTTTTCGGTTGTCCTCTAAGTGAGGTGCTGCCTACGCATTGGGACTACAGATGTTTCTGAGCCTTGGGTTTAACAAACGTTTTTCGAGAACCTACTGTTTCCAAGAATTGGAGGTACAAAGATGGCACCGATGCCTTCTGTAACTGCAGTCTGAAGGGGCGACCGGGGACACCCCGGTGGCTGCAGTGTTGTTGAAACACCTTCCACACGGCCTCACAGAATCCCTGGGAAACCGCAGGCAGCAGTCCTGCCGTCCTGGTTTGAGAGATGAGCAAATCGAGCTGCTGGAGGCGAAGCCGCGTGGTAGGCGACATGAAGTCACGCACACCCAGGGTTCACGTCCCGGCCCTGAGGTGACACAGCAGATGGCTCCAGCCGGCTTCTGGTTGCTCCAGGGTGGTAAGTCCCAAAAGGTATGTCCGCGTTCGAACCCCAAGTGAGTATCATCTTATAAGGGGAAAGATGTGACCGAGTTAAGGATCTTGAGGTAGCGGGTTACTCTGTTCAGCCTTGAACTAGTGGCGCCGAGGACCCGGCCGCGCTGGGTGTCCGTGTGGGGGGGGGGGGAGCTCAGCTGTCCCGGCCTCAGGCCCCTGCGAGGTTTTGTCGTGACGTCCCCCCGAGGGGCCCAGTGCTGACCGGCGTCACGGCGATCACCTGGAGCGGGAAGGAAAGCGTCATTTCCTACCGGTTCTCCCTCAATCTGCCACCAAGTCCTGGTTTCCGGCGCACTATCTCTGTGTCACATCTGTACTGAGCGCTGGGGGTGCAGGGGGACGTGAACCCGGTGGCAATCACAGGACGTTGGCTCCATACCCCTGGTGGGGAGCAGCCCCTCACCCTTGCCCCACACAGGTGGACCCGGGAGGCGCTGAAAGACTGAGGCCTGAGTGAGAAATCCTGTGTCTGGCTCTCGGGACGGATGCAGCCTCTCACTGCCCCTCACTTCCACGGGAGCCCCCGGTCAGTCCGTGCGGCTGGGAGGCCCCAGGGGGACAGTGCAGGAAAGAGGTGCTTGCGGCAACGCAAACATTCGGCCTGCGGCTGGGGGGATTTGGCTTTTCCGGTACTGTCAAGGCACTGACACAAAATACGCATTGTGGCCCCAAGGCTGGTGCAGACTTTTATGGAATTCTGTAGATGGTGTTTGGAAATGCCGCCGAGGGAAGGAGCCATCTTACCAGCAAGTGCAGCCTCCGTAACCGCTTTGGTAAGAGAGGCAGGTGCCCGTGGCCCAATGTGAGGAGAATTCCGAGCAGCCGAGAATGTTTCCTAGCAGACTACACACAAGTCTTAAGAGAACCCATCAGTGTTTGAACACAAGGGTATGAAGAAGTGAGCCCACGGAGGAGGGGCCTGAGCCTGGACTGGGCTGGGGGAGGGGCCCGTGTGGGGAGCCGGTGGGGGGATGGGGGGAACTCGGGCAGAGTGCGGGGCCAGATTACATCATGAGGGCTTTGCATGCAAAGGTCATGGTTCCACAGCGGAGGGAGCCCCGCCTATGGGACAGCTCTCGCCACGCGCACCTGTCGGCCGAACTGACGACGGTCGGTCCTCAAACCTCCCACGTGTTCAAGATTCCGAAGTACATGGAGGGAAGCGCTTCTGACATCTTTTTGTTAGTTTTGACTTTATTTCACAGATTTTATAAAGTCCTACAACATGAAAGCATAAAATACTGAACTCTTTTTTCTTATTAACATGGTGTAAAGTGTTTAATGACAAAAATTTCCTATCGTCAAAGATGATGTTCACTAGAGCAGAATACGGTCCATGATGGATTCAGCGAGAACCCACGGTATGTTCTATTTTGCCGCCAATGGAAACTCTCCACTTCAGTGCGTCTAAATGCACTGCCACCGTGACACTCACTTTCATGAGCTACGTGCCCTTTCCTGTCTTATCTGCAGACTCGGGAGGAGAGCGGGGGTCTAGACCGGCCTGCGGTGCGCCGGCTCCTCGTCCACCCGGAAGCCCCGCGTGCTGAGCCTTGCCGTCCCCTCACGACCGATTGTCTTCGATGACAATAGTTCTTCCAGGGAAGGGCTCAAGTTCAACAAATATGTATCGAAATTCATATTCGCCACTTTCTGGGTTCTGAAAAACAAACATGTTTCCAGGTGTTACTTCCGTCCGCGGCGCCCACGACCCGCTGCATCCCAGCCCTGCGTCCCCGCGCGGTCCCCCGCCCCCGTGGTCCCCACACCTCTTTCACTTCGAGATGCACCGTTCCTTGCTTCCCCGGCTCGGAGCCCTGGATGTAGAACTTGACGCGCATGCGCTTCAGCCCGTCCTTGGAGTACTCGATGAAACTGCCAGGGACACGAAAGGGCGCGGCCTGAGCTCCCCGCGTCTAGGAGCCCCCCGAGCCCCCCGCGTGCACGTGGCCCGTGGTACCTGACGTGCTGCCTCCGCCCGCGGCGCGTCGTCTCCCCGTAGCCCTTCACGGGCTCGCCGAAGACACTGATCACCTGTGGGACACGTGCTCTGTAACTTCCCGGGGAAACGGTTTTGACAAATCAAGTGACTTTTTGAGAAAAAGAAATCATTAACCCTGTGACCCTTTCAAAATGACAACTCCAACAATGAGAAAACGGGAAAAAAGGAATGATGCAACACCCTCCCACAAAGAGACAGACACGGGACTTCAGGACGTGACCTGTAGTTACAGAGCAGGGGAGGCTGGAGCCGCACTGTCCCTTCTTCCCTCAGAAAATCCAGACAACGAAGAGTTCAACTGGTTGGACGTTTTTAGTGACACTCACCTAACGGGGTGTAATACTGAAGGCTACAAGGACAAAGCGATATTTGTCACCAAACACAGCGAACTCGATCGGGCACAGGGCTGGGCAGCTACCCAGAGGCTCGCGTCACCACTTTGCTTTTGAGAAAGACCTACGTGAACATCTGCTCCGCTGAGAAAAATCCACAGGATTCTGACGTTTACGAAACGGTGGCTGCTTCCTCACTTTACACTGTTCTGTCCTATCAAAGGTTTCACAGGAGCGCCGCTCTCAGAGAGCAGGGGACCCTGTGACAACCACCTGTTTACAACAGACCGGACCTAGAGGCACGGAACAATGATTCTGAACGGGAAAACTCACAATGAAGCGGCAATGCGGTTTTTACTGAAGTTAAAGTGTAAATACTGTGGAGCCTTTCCAAGAAAGAACTAGAGCTGGAACCTTCCTCACGCCTGCTGCTCTTCCACTCACTCCGTGCTGGGTCTCCCCGCCTCCTCCTCCACCGCTGCTCGCACAGACCCAGAACCAAGTGCCAGAAGTCCTCAGAGTTAAGAGATGCCAGAGACCGTGGGCCTGAGGTCTCCTCTCTGATAGGACTGGAGAAACCGCTGGAGCAAGTGGAGTGGGGGCCCCAGGGAGACGGGTCAGGGCAGCCTCACACCTGTGCCCTCACCGGGCAGCGCCTGGTCTGTCTTGGGCCTCACACCCGGGTCTGGGCGGAAACCGCCCTGACGGTTATGGTGCTGTCTGCCATTTTTCTTCCCAGGCCGAAGATTCAGATTTCAGTGAGTAGTGGTTTTCACTGCAGACGCGTCCCACCCAGCAGGGAGGAAATCTGGCATCTCACAGGCTTTCTGTCTGTGACTGGCGAGCATCCCAGAAAGCCCTCTTTCTGCACAGGACCCCTAACAGCACTGAGGCGACTGTTCCACATGTGTGCCGCCTCCAGGGAACGCTTTGCAGCAGGCTGTGCTTAAGTGCAGAGGCTCCGGCGTCCCATAGCTCGGGCTCCGGTCCTGGCTGGCCCACTTCCCGCGCAGCGATCTCAGTGGGAATGCCTCACCTCCCAAGCTGGCCTCCCCTTCTGCAATCGGGATAACACTATCTAACACACGCGGTTTTGTGAGATCCAAGAGGCGATGTGCTGAGCACTGTGCCTGGTGCCTAATGTGTCTTTAGCAAGTGTCGATAATCATCATGATCAGGAGATCAGGATTCAGCCTTTTTAAAAGACTGGAAACTTATCACACAAGTTTAATACTATGGTAAGGGCTAAGCATTTAATGTCTATGGCAACCAGTAAAGTGCCTCTGTTGCATAATTAGGATGAAATCACCCCTACAGACCTTTGAGGGGCTCTTAAAGCACCTCAGGTACGGAACAGAGAGCTAACAACAATTCCCGTCCAAGTACTGTGACTTTATCACACAGAGGCCAGTAGCCTCAGAACCCACCTCCACCCACCAATATTTTCTGGATCCAAAGAGCGTGTGTAACTCAATCCGGAGGACTCACCTCGGGGTGTGATCGGCATTTTTCTAAGGCCTTCCCGTAGATCTTATTAGGGCTGGACGAAGAAAACAGTTCTCTGAAAATCGTGTAAAACAAGCCACCTGAAAATTGTAGACAAGGCAGATCAAGCAAAGTAAGAGCCAGAGCAATGAGAAGTCACGGGGATTTTGGGGGCGTTCTACTTGCTGCGTCTGACCTGTGATGCCGATTCCAACGAGCACCACCACCAGGTAGGTGAAATCTCTCCCGGCTTCTTTCACTGCAACGAGAGAGCGCCGCCCGGTCACGTGTGCGTCCCGCGAGCTCCCCCAGGGAGCCAGGGACGCGGGGACCCCTGCACGGCTGCGCCCGTTCCGGGGCGCGGGCTTCTGGTCGGGGAACCCGAGCCGCCTGAGCAAAGTTTGCGGAGGAACCCCGGGCAGGATTCGCGCCCGGGAACCCGCGTGTTTATTGCATCTAGTATTTTAAGTGTGATACCCCCTTCCTTTCCAAGGACGAAGAAACACGATACCGGGTGGCCCGGCCCTGGGCGCGCAGGCAGTTGGTTCGGGGCGGGCACCACCGGACACGTTCTGCGGCTCGCAGACGATGACAAGTGTCCGCTTTGTCGGCCGTGGTGCCAGGGGTCAGCCAGGCCTGGGCTCTTCACAGCCAGGCTCCGCCGGCGCCCCCCCGCCAGCCGCGCACCGTGAACATGACCGGAACGCGCTCGGCCACCAGGTGTGTGAGTCACACGCCTCAGGGAATCTGCACAGAATCCGCACCCTGTGTCTTCCGCGCGGAGAAAGATGAGCGTGTGGACTACGCAGAGGCTCTGGGAGGGAAACGGACCCGAGCTGTGACCCTGGGTCACGGCACACACGTGTGCGTATTTGCACGTGCTGACGTCGGGATCGACACACACGGGAACTGAGTTTTACCATCTGGGTCACAACTGCACTTCCCAGAGGCTGAAAACGTGACTCACGGCCCGGTGTTCTATTTATAGATGAACTTACTGGCCGCGGAAGAACACAGATTTCTGGGAGGTAAATTTACAGACTATTTTTTTCCCCCAGAAAACCACAATGTTAACAGAGCTCGCTGCTACTGTTTCCTCCACCTTCCCTGCTGTGCACTGGGCTTCTGGTACTTCCACAAAATAATACCTCACTAAAAGCTCTCTAGCAGAGTGACCTTCACTCCTCCAGAACAGGTCCCTAACCACAAAGATGGGATTCAAAAAATAAAAGATTTGCATCGGCCCAAACCTAGGTCATGGCTTGATCCCCACCATGGCTGTAGGCACACAGTCCGTGTCCCCAGCAAGGCTCGGAGTAGAGAGGCGACAAGGAGAACCTCTCAGTTTATTGCGGTCACAAAAAGCAACACATATTAAGTGCCAGCTGTGTGCCAGCCCCAGGCTGAGGACGTACTAATGGCTATATTATATACATAAGTCGCTGTATTAGTCCTGTTCCCAGGTCAGGCCTCTGGCCCCGACACCCTGAATGCAGCCTGGATCAGGGCACCTGGAAGACCATCTTCTCTAGTTTTGCGGCCACAAACCTCTGTTGTGCCAAGCCCTGTGCTGTTACCCACGGTTGACACATTTTCCAGGTCTGTTTCAGCGTCATTTCATGGTTGTCTTCAACACAACGGCTCCTTGCCCACCTTCCGGCGATTCTCCACCCCTCCTGTAGTGGGTGCTATGCTGAGCCCCCCTTCCTCCTCTCATGACTGGGGCTCCTGGTCCCCAGCCGGGCTCCGCACTAGGTGTCCCTTCATCTCAGGAGCGCCTTCTCACCAGGGGCGGCCCCGGTGCCTGGCTGGGGCTCAAGTAAAAGGCGCAGCCCCCACACCTGAGCATGGAAGGGCTGTGATGGGCCAGCCCAGTCCCAGGGCTCCCCGGGGACTAGGCTGCAGCCCCTCCTGAGGGTGTGTGACACAACGTGTACCTGTGGGTCATCCTGCCTCCCGCACCGTCACAGATGTGTTCTCTCTCCCAACAAGCCTCCTGTATGCAAGTCCCACCTACAGCGAGTGCTACCAGGAGCAGTCCCAGTGGCCACTGGCCACATCGAGGCCCCTGTCCCTGGTGGCAGAGCGCTGACCGGCCCCGCATATGCTGCTGGTGTGCTTGCCGCAGGCCTCCCCAATGGTGACCTGGGACGCGGTCCTGGTAGAAGAGAATGCACCGGTTGGTGTCAAGTTTTGGGAACAAGCAATCTTACGGACTCGGACTGGATGGCTGTGGTCGGACTGCACTGGATGAAGAGAGATGCCGAGAATACCTAGTTACGGATGCAGGCGAACGGAGTGCCAAACAGGCAGAGGCCTCCTGGAGACAAGACGGTGCTCCTCTGTTGTACCCAGAGGGCGGAAAAGCTGAGTCAGGCCCAGGGCATAAAGGGCAGCAGAGAGGCTGGAATCTCAACCCTGGCAGGTCTCCCAAGCCATGTCCCAGGTCCTGATGTGGGAGGAAATGGGAGCTGAGGCTTGGTGTGGGGACATCTAGGCCGATGCACTCAAAACTCCTGTGTCCTCAGATTCTCCTGGACCCGCTGGGCTTGAGGCAGCACCTCTTCCTCCTCCTCAAAGAGGAGGCGGGGACTTCCATTTAGCAAGACCTGTGCTCTGGCCAGGTGACAACATTCCTGGGAGGAAGGAGGAAGGGAGCACGCCCAGGAGGAGCTGGAGGCCCCACCAGCAGGTGTTGGGAGAGCACATATGCGACGGGGGCCTAAGGTCGGAATGAAGGGACACAGAACACAGAACCAGCGAGAGTCGATCAATAGGGGAGCACTCTCCTGTGGTCACGAATTGACCAGTTTGGCAAGCACCCCGGAAGCTGGTGCACTGCTAGGTTCTATGCTCCTGGACACGTGGGGAGAGGATGCTCCACATTAAGTGTGGGGAGAGTGAGAACTCCCGTGGCAAACTATGGAGGCAAGGGTGAAAAGGCCCAGAGAATGGGAGTGCCAGGCTGGGGAAAGGCGGAAACCCACCAGCTGATTGTCCTGTGGGAGGACCTGGGGACACGGAACAGGGTCAGTCATGACATCTGAACCATCAGAAGCCAGGCAGGTGCCACCACCATAATGAATGGCAAGGGTGGGGTGGCAGTCAGGGGTGTCTGATCTCGCGATGACACTACTATGTGGTGTTCCCAAGGGCAAGAGTGATGGGCAGCTGACAAGGACATCGATCAATCTGGACAATCCTAAGAATTAATTCTGGGTGATCAGGAGGCTGCAGGCAGATGCCCCAATGCAAAGTTGTGAAGAGACTGGCCCAGCTTCTGGACCTGAATGCCGGGAGCCTACCCAGACCCCACTAGGAGGGACCTGACCACACACATAGATTCCCTGGTCCTTTGACAAAGAGACCCACGGTCATTACCTTGGTTAGCATACACTGGAGGAAGGGGAACACCCAAACATTTCAGGGTCTGTTGGACAGAGTCTGAGATGACGGTGACACCCCTGGACCCAAAGTCACATGGCCCCTCTTTTAGGCTCATATCGTGGCCGTGTAATAAAGAGTCTGACCTGTAAGTGGCTCACAGTGGGGTCCGCGGGTTTATTTGGGGCTCATTTATTTATTTCCAATGTGTAAGTTCAATGGATATACTCGTAATTGACAACAACAGTTCCTGTGTTAGCTCCTTTGGGAGTTGAAAGCTTCCGTAATGGGAAAAGCTGAATGGAAGCCTCTGAACCTGCAGCCCCCACTTGACCAAGACAGTAAATCAAAAGCAGTATGACATCGATGGCGGAGCGGCAAGACAGTGCTATCTCAAGAAGGGCCAAAGATACGAACGAGGGGTCCCCAGCATATTCCCATGTAACTCACCAGTCTGTGCCTTATAAAAACCAGGCAGAACCCGGAGTAGGACAGGGGTCCACTGGAAATTCAGCCACGCAGTCGTCCAATACAGATGCCACATATGGTGACTTTACAAGAGCACATTAACAGACTCGAGGCTTTGGCCGCTGATCTGGAGACGGCCTTCTTTTCCAACTCCACGGAGAAGGAGCAGCGGTAGCGGCTTGCAGTAACACGGAACAGACAGCAGTGTATATGTACGGCCTTGCCAAGGACTTGTAAGGTCTTGAACCCTGTTACAGTGTAGTTTTACGGGACCTGGGCCTTCTAGGTTTTGGCTGGCCTGTACAGTAACCGCACACCACAGGAGGCTATTTGAGTTTAACTTTAAAATCAAGTTAAAACTAAATAAACATTCAGTTCTTTACTCACACTAGCAACATTTCAAGTGCTGAAGAGCCACATGTGGATCGTGGCCACCACACTGACCACACACAGTGTGTGAAGTTCTATTTGGACAACGCTGTCATGGGCACTCTGCCAAACATCACAATTATCCATTCTATTTATGCCCTCATACTAGAGACAGAAGAAAGAAGGGGGCCATGTGTCAGGAAGCTTGGCAAACACATGTACTCCAAGTGTGTGTGAGGGTGAGCCTCAAAAATAGATCCAAGGCTCACCGACCACACAAGCCAAACTCTTAGGGGTCCGCTGTCTGGGGCATGTGGAGACACTCCATCCCAAACTACCGTGTCCCCTATCTCCTACCACAACACGCTGTGCGGTTGGACTCCAAAGGCAGCATATTCCACGTCTGGGAATACTGCTCGCCCTCACTCACTGAGTCATCGGGAAGGCTGTCACCTCTGAATGCGGTCCACACCAGGACAGGACTCTGCAGCAGGACCCAACTGCTGTGTCAGCAGCACTGTCTCTGGAGCCAGGCGGCCTGACACGGGCTGCCGGACAGTTCTGTGCGTCTGTCCTCCGCGTGGGGGCTGCTGGCTCGTGCTCAACTTTCAGTCGCCCCTCACGCCCCCGTTCAGGCTAGCACGAAGGAATGATGACCCGTTCTGCATATTCAGCAGACCGCAAAACAACGGACAGGATACGGTTCGGTTTGTTAATGTTGCTAAAAAGTAGATGCATCGAAATGACATAAATATCAACAGTCATGTTTGCATGGTATGGTCATGGGCATCTGAATTGTTCGCTTCCTTTCTACTAATTTTTTCTACAAGTTACTTGTAAAATGAAGAAATAAAAATTAAATTCACTACCTCATCTGTGAAAACAACTCTGACTTTCCCCGACAGAATTGCATTTTGCCTTTCCTATTATATACATTCTATTACTTCCTGTGTCACCTGAGGTAAACGATGTCCTGAATGTCTTTAACTTTACAGTATAAAGAGTCTAGCTCAGTATCTGGGCACAGCAGTCATTCAAGAGCAGTGCTGAGTTGACCTATATGAGTTGAGCCCTACGGATTATGACTCATAGTAGCTCTTTTATTTATTCCACTCAATTACTCTGTATCTATTATACACGCTCGGGTACTCACTTTGTAGCACAATTACTATTTTCACTGTCTGCTTCTATCTGTTCTCATCCTCATTAAGTGCTAACCTTTGAGTTCCGTGGCACACCCATTAGCATCCACTCAAGTGTTAAGCACGGAAAATGGAAGGTCAAGAAATACTTGTGGATGGCGTTTCCAAAGAGCACTGACCTGGGTATTACACACTTAAGATTGGGAAAATTTGGTTTTAACTTTCAGTCGTGGAAATCGAGGAGGTGTGGCTCTACGACATGAAGAGCTAGTGTTTGTCGGAGGAAGTGAATAGGAAACTCAAACGAGATGACCTCTGTGAAATCTACTTACTCACACCAAACAATGGTTAGGTTTTACAGCTCCACGCTTAAAGTTTAAAGTTTTTAGACATAATTCAACAAAGTTATGTCAAAAATCAACTTGCAATCTGAGTTCAAGTCTGGGAAGAAAGTTGTAGACCTACATTCTCAAATGCTCAGCTGTGTTGAACGGCTCTACCCTTTAATTCCTGTGAACTGTTCTTCTATCTTTCGCACCGAGTTAGTGTAAAAAGACACTGGGAGCTCTCGGCTCCTTTGTTGAAAGACCGACCGTTCCTGTTACCTTTCTGTGACGTTGAGAGGCCGGTCTCCCCTGTGTCACGGTGCACAGACACCTGCTTGCTGCGGTCCTCTCCTGCTCTCTGGGGGCTCTGCCCCTGCGTCCAGATGGTTTTCTGGGTGACGCCAGGGACACACTTAGGGCGAACTGTTTTCTTTGGGTCTCGCAGACCCCAGCTCAAACTGGGTGCAGTCTTCAAGCAAGCTTTGTTGAGCACCAAGGGTGGCAGAAAGAGCCGCTTCCCGGAGGACCTGCGCAGCTTCTCCGCACACTGTACAGCTCGTAAGAAAGTACAAATCATGTTCACGAAAAACTGGTCAGCGTTGGAAAGGTGACAACTATGACCAGCAAAGCTTCACGACCCAATGCACACCCCGCCGGAGTGTACTCAGGTCTACACATTCACACCGGTAATTCTGCACGGCGTGTTCGGCAAAAACGTTAGCTCCCAAAAGAAGCTGGGTCCACCTCCTCTTCTCTTCCGTGCTCTTTTTACTGGAATTAAAGTACTTTTATTACCTTCCGTACTGACACTCACACTCTACCCGCCATGCCTTTGCAAAGTAAGTTGGGAAACCTCGAGGAGTCCTGGGAATAGTAGTTCGAGGACCTCACTCCTCACAGAGTTACGGCAGTGGGATAGGCGCCAGGACTACATTTCCCACAATGCAAGCCGGCCAGAGCCAGCCCTACACCACCTCCCAGAGTTCTCTGCGCATGCGCTGCTTGTATTCGGCATGGTGTGGGTGGGCGGGGCGTTTGAAGTGCCAAGAAACAAATTAGCGATTACAAACTTGGTGTTCTTGCAACTCTCTAGAGGGAACTGTGTAAGCTGGGAAATTATCAGTCTGACCGTGGCTTTGTCGTCCCTTATGGGCAAATGATGTAGCCTCTGCGTTTCAGTTTTTTCCCAAGGAAACCAGACGGCAAGCAACACAAATTTCCCCAGAGCCAGCAGGTGGGGAGGACCAGGCCGCTGCACTGCCCAACGCCAATGTCCGAAACTTAGCGGCCCGCTTGCCGCGCGGCGTCCTCACCATCAGGCGGTCGGGTGCCGGAAGAGCCAGGGTCCTAGAAGTTTCTAGAACGGCTCTGGGAGCCGGCGGAAAGGCGGTGACGCCGGGTGTCCCTGCGCACGCGCGCCGGAGAGCGTGCCGGCGTCGAGTGGGCGTGGCGCAGGGCGGTGATCTCCTCCCTCCAGCCGCCGCTCCGCCTCGGGCGTGTCCTTCGGGTCTCCATGGCGACAGGACGCGGCCGGCTCCTGCTGCAGCACTGGCGCGGCCTCCAGGCGCTGAGTCTGGCGCCTGGCGGCGTTGGCAGGGCCGCAGGACCCGCCTGGTTCAGGTGACTCTCGCGGGGCTGTGGGTCGGGTCACCGCTCTGCCACCCTTCCCCCCTGTTTTCATTCGTTCGGGTCCCGCGCGCGGCTCTTTTTAGTGTAGGAAAGGTCTGAAGAACCAAGAAGAAATCACTTCAACTTGGAAACGTGGGGTTACCCCAAGTCCTGGCACAAGTAGACTACCTTCCCCCCGGAGACGGCATTCCTCCCTCACTGAATTAATTCTAGGCAGTGTGGGGAACAAAGAACTCTTGAGCAGCGCTTGGCGTGGATGCGTTCCACCTGGGTCTGCACCTGCAGGCCTCCCGGACGGCGGCCCTCCAGAAAGCCCGCCGACGTCGCTCGCAACTTCTCTGGACGAAGTCCACCTTTCGTCCTTTTTAGGAGTTTGTAAGTTAGGGACGTAGAGTCTACTCAGCAGAACGCTGCCGATTTTCTGTCCTGCTCCCAGTTCGTGAGTGGAGGACACACTCCCTGAGCAGATAGTTCTGGCCGGCGGGTTGGGGTTGGTCTGGTGGTATCTTTTCCTGGGGCAGAAATTTCTGTGTCGACTTCAAAGCCACATCTCCGTTTCTAAGCAAACCCTGAAGGGATGCCTGTGGACAGACACCCCTTGGTGCTCAGCTCCTAATTCCCTTTTTTCCTAAGGGTTGGGCTTGTGCTATTCTTGTTCCAGTGTCTGGAGATCCGTCTCTCCTCCATGTCTCTTGGGTCCCCTGGATCTGAAGGGTGGTCTTCTTCCACGGTGACAGAAGGCAGGGGAAGGGGCAGGAGGACGCAGGGGACTGGAGCTTTAACTTAACTCTCAGGGCAGTGGTTCACTTCACAGTGAATGATCCAGCGTTAGAGGTACCAACGTATTACCACGGTACCTTATAGTTCCTTCGCATTTTACAGCGAGTGGTCCTAGCTTTGTGCCCATCATCTCAGTTAGTTTGCAGGTGGAGGGACCATACAAAGAATTCTCATTCTTGAGAATTCTTTTTGCTTGCAAGTCTTCCTGATCTGTAATATAGAGAAATTTGTGCATATTATGCTCCTAATAAACCAAATGTCTGTGTTTAAGCAGAAAAATAATTCTGTTCCTTAACAGTTCAACTTAAGTTACTTTTCGTTTTCCTGAATCTCCAGGCCCATTTCCCATTTTCCTCCTAGGGTCCGTAACCCACTCACCCTGCTTTCAAAAGTGGTGCTCTGAATCTTAGTGTTACGGTAATAGTTGGTTCCTGAGAATAGCTGGATGCCCCAAGCCTCGTGACAAGTAAAATGGTGACAGTGCCTTCAAAGCTTCTGTTCTGCAGGAGAGGAAAACTGGCGTTCAAGTAGGAAGCTTGAACTTTAAATCAATTTGCCTCTATTACTAAACTTAGTCTTTATATATTCAGCTCTGTTAGTGGGAAGCAGAATGATTTTTATGTGATGAGTCTTCTATTACTTTGTAAGTTGAGCGAACTTCCTGGTGAAGTGATGTAATTAGAGTCCCTGGCACGAGAGCCTGCCTGTCAACCTGTAATTTGGGGAGGTTCACATTCTTTATGGAAAAGAAAAATCAGCTAAGAATGATTGTGGATGGTCTAAGTACATGGTTATTTTTATTGTATCAATGCAGAAAAATTAGATTTTATAAGAAATCGGTGGTTCCCTTTTTAAAGATTTTTTTTAAAAAATGTTTATTTTTGAGGCTGAGAGGGGCAGAGAGGAAGAGAGAGAACCCCAAGCAGGCTCTGCCCTGTCAGCGTGGAGCCCAATTGTGGGGGCTCCATCTCACGAACCGCAAGATCATGACCTGAGCTGAAATCAAGAGTCCCACACTTAATCAACTGAGCCACCCAGGTGCCCCTCAGTGGTTCTCTTTTTAACACAAAATGTGAACATTTATAAGTGTCATAAACTGTAAGAAATGTAGCATAAAGCATATCAGGTTCTATTTGATCTATTATATATTTTTTAGTTTATCCAATATCAAAAATCAGGCTCAGAGGTTAATTTTCTTTCTCTTTTTTCTTAGAGGGTTAATTTTTCAAATCTATTACTTGAAAACTTTTTTAAACTAAATGTCATCTTCCTAATTATGTCAGCTAAGTGTGCACTTAATTTTGTAGACCTATAGATCTACGTGAGGACATGCATGGAACTTACTGATTTGTTAACTGTGTGGCCCTTAAAAATGTGCAGTTGGTTTATTTCTTGGAGAAATGGAGATGTACCTTCAGTGATACCAAAAGCCATACTGATAAGATGTAGAATGTAATCGGGTAGGATGAGCTTTGAAGGGACAGTCAGGGGATGCGGGCGTTTGGGACCTTAAATGAGTCACCGCGATTGCCTCATTAGAACCATGGCCCTCTGACTTGTGAAACAGGGACTCATGGGATCTAGTTTAATTATGGAAAAGCCAAACAGCGGCAGATAGGCGGCGCTTCTCAGACGGCTGCCAGTGGGCAGGGAATGCATGGGGACATCCTTCTGACAGTAAAATGAGTGCAGTGGCTTCGGGGGAGAACGTTAAGTAATTCAACCGGTAACTACTATAATGCATTTGTATAATTAGACCACCACAGATAAGTTGTTCAGGAGAATTCGACATTTGCCTTATTTAAAAAAACCTTTTTTTTTTTTTTAGTGTTTACTTTTGAGAGAGAGAGAGACCCACAGAGTGTGAGCGGGAGGAGGGTCAGAGAGAGAGGGAGACACAGAAACTGAAGCAGGCTCCAGGCCCTGAGCTGTCATCACAGAACCTGAACCGGGGCTCGAACCCACGAACTGTGAGATCATGACCTGTGCTGAAGTCAGACGCTTAACCGACTGAGCCACCCAGGCGCCCCTGCATTATTTTTTAATATCAAATAAGAGACAAGAGAACTCATGAGCTTTCTGTAGGCTTCACT